>JAODAL010039952.1:0-37451 GCA_025379985.1 Phyllomedusa bahiana
TATAGAAACCCAGTGCTGGCACCCTATCAGGGAGATCAAAAGGTCTGTAGATTGCCCTGAGGGGCTGATCCCGGTATAAAAGAGTGGATATAGGAAAAGGGGGGACATGTAAGGGGAAAAAACAATCGCAAGTGATTGTTTTTGCAAGCTTTTAAAATATAAAAAGAAACCCTTGTAGTGAGAAAACCCCCTTTATTTTTATTTGTGATGTTTTTTTAATTATTACATTTTATAACTTTTTTTTTTTATTGTCTATTGTCCCTCTAATGAGGTCAAGAGGGCATTTTTACTTTATTTTTTTTTTTTTTTCCTTTTTTTAAAGGGGCTGTCATTAGCCCAAGTACAGTGGAAAATAAATGGGAAAAAACCCCCTTGTACTTCCCAAAAAGAGTGATCTGTTTTGATAAGACCCCGCGCAGTTTATTTGGCCCCCAGTCATCAATACCAGAAAAAGTAAGCGAAAGGCTCCTAATAGTCTTTATACAAGTTATGAGCACTTGTATACAGCGTTGGTAAGGCGGGGGGGGAAAATAAACTGTCCCTGATTTTAGAGGAGAGCTCAGCAAATGCGAAACCCGGCCTCCCTGCGCTGCGCAAATTATTCCCCAAGCCCGTGAGAATATACAGCCAGCCCCCCTTATAGTTGTGGGGTCCAGAAAAGTGTTAAAAGAAATACAATACACAGGTTTTATGCACCAAAGAGAAGAAACATGCATACTGGAAAGCTTTAAAAAAAAATAATCTTGTATTGAAAAAAATTTTAAAAAAAGGGGGGTTTGCCCTTCATTGATTCATCTTACCTCAGTCCTGTTTTTCTTGGTGTTTATTTTGAATTCACGGGGTGCTGGTTTACTGGCTTCTTTAGGCTGCAGTAGAAGCCAGCTCTGTAAGCATAAGCAACCAGTTCTGGCTGCCTATCAGGAGAGATCAAACAGGTCTGAACCTATAGCGACCTGAGGAGCTGATGCAGCCCATACAAGAGGGGATATCTCAGAATAAGTAGAACACTGTTAATGGACACAAATTGGCAAAGTGTACTTGTTTTTGAAAGATCTTTAACATAAAAAGCAGCAATCCTTGTATTGAGACAACCCCTTTGAACAGCTGCCCCAAAATCAACCAGGCGTGATGCAACCCATACTATTGATCCATGGCATAAACGAAAAGAAAGTAAATAAACATGATTTTTAGGGAATTAATATTTTTTTTTTCGTTAGCCACATATTATGATTCCTTTATATACGACATCGTGCAACTTGTGTAGTGTTTATAATGTGATTTCGTGCCATATAACAGTTTTTTGATTTCAGATTGCATTAAAACAAACCCATAGGATCTCGCTCTCTCCTCCCATTGGTTCCAAATTACGGCGGCTCGTAGAAATTAGCCAATCACAGAGCGCAGCTCAGAATTTTCTTTATCCCCATAGAACTCTATGAGAAAGTAGCACGCCAACTCTGATAGGCTAACTGGACGAGCCCATTCGCTGCTTCACCAATCACTAGTTTCTGCCTTTTTACTGTATTTTGAAACTGTCCCCGCCTTTGGAATATGATTGGTCATTTTTCTCCATAGGCCTGAGAATGGGGCTTTGTCCGGCTCACTATTCTGATTGGTCTTACTTCTCCAGTAGGCTAGAATTGTCGGGTCGTTTGCCAACACTGGGGGTCACCCGTATATGTCCGGTAACTCCAAAATCACAATCCAGGGGAACACGTTATCGGCCGATAGAAACTGAGTCAGACACAGAGTCTGTTCAAATCTCATTCATGTTCCAAGTAATTCCTAGACAAATACAATCCATTACACACATATTTATACGATCTGTATCAGTATAGGCGCAGGCTCAATAGGGACGAGAGGAACGGACTTATGTCCATATTTAAGGCAGCTTTCAGAGTAAGATTTCTTGGTCCAACGTTGTCTCGATAAAAGTCCTCCTGGGGATTGCATCAGCCAAAAACTCAGTTGATTTTTCAGTAAAACGAAACTTGGGGAAAGGGCAATGATACCCAATGTTACATCCTGGGAAACTGATACACAAGATGATACATCCTGACTCGCAACCATCTTAAATGCTTCATATTATGCTGTATCATTCTCGACAAAATGGATTCCACTTTTATCATGCGATGGTCTTTTTAAGGAGATAAAGCTTGGGATTTCACAATTAAGATACGTTTTGCAGTATTAGTTTAAACCCTCTTAACCCTCACAATCCCCCCCTAAAGACCAAGATTTTCTCCCTGTCCTTCAGCTGCACTGGTCTAGGAAGTCCTGTACCTTTGAAACGTGCTCACACTGGTGAGAGGGGTTGGGATTTCTTCAGAAAGCTTGTGTGGAAACCCCCCCTAGTGGGTGAATTCAAACCACGCAACTATCTAGTGACCTAATCGCAACCCTAACCAGTGGGAAGTTTTCACCTTAGATCTGTTCCCTTTAAATCAGAGAGTTGAACTCTAGGTTCCATACTTATGGGGGTCCTTGGTAGGAGGGATTCATCAATACCTCTTCCATCACACCGCAACTATCAGATGCTCCTGTTCGTGCATAAGGAAGGGTTCCTGAGATGGGTTCCTCGCCGTCAGCTATCCTGGCCAATCAGATTTTTGTAGAGTGGCAGCTGCAACAGCAAAAACACAAAAAGAAACACCACTAATGACCAGCAGTATTACTCCTATCTGTGCGCAACGTTTCCAGCCTCCAGTCCAAATCCGTCAGCTCAGGAGGCCCAAGAAGTTACTCTCCTAGTTCTCCTTAAGTTCCCGTGGACAGGTTCTTTATCTTACCCTAGGGCGATAGTGATTTTGCCATTCAATCTCCTGTGTTGTCAGGTATATAGGTGCAGCATTCTTCACGCTATCATCCTACAAACCCTCCTTTCTCAGCCCAGCACCATGTCGATGGCTAATCGGTTTCTTAAGGTCATCCAAGTATGTGGCCTAATTCTTCATAGACTCCTTGAAACCCATCTCTACTGTAATTAACAAACCTTTGCTGATTATAGTAAATTAATTAATCCAGTCCTCTATTCTTATTGTTTTGCACTGGGGGAATAAGGAAGCGAAGCCTGCAGCAATCTGATCCTGCGCTTGAACTGGTCAGACCACCCTAGGCACTCCAATCGCATCTATAAATACATTGGGATCTCCGCCGGCGGATATTGGGAGGCCCGCTCGTCTTTCCTGCTCCGGCAGGTCATCTAGGTGGGGGGGACTGGATTCATGGTAAGCCTGAAGGGCAATGGAAAGCTTAGTTATGAGTCACTGCCGACCTTTCCAGGTGGCTGGCAATTTGCTTCTCATTTTTCCCATCCCCACTAGCCGAGAAAACACCCAAGAGGGTTCTGGTGAGATTTCACCAGTTTTCCGCAGTCAGTTAACCTGGCAAAATCCAGCCGGGAAGACCCCCAAAGATGCATCCCCGTCTGTAGCATTGGGAGAGAAACAAGTGTAGTTCCCAGAGCTACCCACACCTCCCCCAGTGTGGCTCACTTTGGGTTAAAACTTACAAGGGGGAGCAAGTTCCTTACATTCGTAACATTTTGCTTTTTCAACAGCTAATAACACACTCTGCATTATCTGCAGTAAACTTGGTTATAGGGGTGTTTTTCACCAAAGATGGGGTTTGGCTCCGGCAACAGGCCAAACACCCAACCTGTTAAATTATGCCCTTACCGTGTTATTTAACCCATTCTAGCCACAGGTTTTTTCCGGGGAGAAACTTGGGTTCAATATAAAACACATCTTCCCACTTGCCATATTTGGGTTTGGGACTCCTTCTTCTACTGCTCCTCAGAAGATTGAAACCTTTCCGCCTGACTACAGTGGGGATGCCGGCGGTGGTCTGTTTTTAATGTCTTTAAGCTCTATAAGGCCTAGCATTGGATTTTAAAATAACTATTATATGCCCCTAAAAACATATTTGCCCATATCTCCTGCTGATGGTATTTTCAATATTCAGGAAGGATGGTGGGAAGCATCTCTTGGAAAACAACCGTTTAATTCCATTGCTGAGTGGGCCATTTGTCAATTTCATTCTACTACAAGGATCTACCCCTTCTATCCTTAAGATCCCGTGCCTCCTTTGGTTTATATCCCCAGTTCCCCTCGCCCGGTGTTCCACCCCACATCAGACCATAATAACATTTTTCATTCCAGAAACGAGTCACACACAGATAGACGTCCCCGACTGAAGACCTCATGTGGAGTCGGACTCCCCAATGACGACTGTATCCTGAGGTGCAATATCACAATAATCTAATGAGAAAGTCTGAACCGTTTGGCTCAGGTCTGTCAAATGTTTACCCGGCAGCAATAGAATACAGAATAAAACAGATAAAAGGATAACACAATCATTTTTGTAGTTTGGATCCCTTTTACAATGAGATCGTGTATCCAGTAGGTTTTCCTCATCCAACTTCACTGCAGTGGGGGTAATCAGGATAACCTAAATGAGCCTTCAACCTAGGCTCCAGGCAATTTCTCCTATATGCCTCTTTATGTACACTCGTCTCCTGTTTATGAAATGCATGCACCGTTACCACCTGTAGATTCTGAAGACAAGCAAGAGACTGCAGCATGCAAATTAATTCAACTCTTGGACAAATTCCAATCACAAATTTACATCCCCTATCACTATTTTCCCTAGCTCTGTCTCCCTGACTTCAAACACATAAGGAGGCTTTCCAAACATAATGTAATCTCAAATGGGGTTAGGCCATGTTTTTCTTGTGGGGTGTGCCTAACGTGGTACAGAACATTGGGGAAGAAGTTCTTGCCAGGTGCAAGGTGACTCAGCATTCATCTTTAACAACATTATAATCTTGATAGTTCCATTCATTCTCCTCTACCTTCCCTGAGCTCTAGGGTGATCACGCGTGGCAGCCAATCTACCCATCCCCCCCCCCCCCAACATGTTCCAAAGTTCTCACGGGAGAAAAACCGAGGAGGAGAATGCTGACCCTGATGCCGACTCATCACCGAGGAATTCCGAAGCGACAAGCATTTCAGTAATCAACTATCTTATGCCGTTACTTGGAGGTCATGTTGGTCACTTGGGTAGGCTTCTGTCCAACCCAGAAACATGTCTACTGCAAACCATAACATATTCATACTTCCCACACTTAGGCATCTGGATTGTCCACTCGAATCCTTTGGAAAGGGTATACTCTGGTTTTGCCAGGTGCTGCATAGTACTTGAGTCATTGGGAAAGGGTGCAGGTGGTGCAGATGGGTTGTAGGCTGCATCATGGAACTGATTTCTTGGAGCATGTACAACTTCTGCACATAGCTGAGTGCCTGATTCTTTCCACGATGAGTAGCTCCAAGCCCAGGCTTCAATGGCATGATACATTCGTCTTGGTAAACAGACAAGTCCTTTGCACTTCCATATTCCTCTTTCGAGTGTTGCTCCATCTTTGTCTTCCATCATGTATTACACACACACATCTTGAGATCAAACCGGTAGATGTTGTTCTGCTGATATTCTTTCTGAGGGGCCCTCCAGCCGGCTTCCAATCAAGAGCTGGATTATCATTCCTGTTGTTTAATGAATTCCTTCCTCTGAGCTCTGGTGGTATACCATAATGAGTTCAGAATCCAGCCACTTGGATTACACTACTCCAAGAGCTGCTTCTTTTGCGGCTTGGTCCGCTGTCTGGTTCCTCGGGTCTGGTTTGTCTTATCACTTTTCCATGGCTTTAACCTTTTAAAACGGCTACCTTTGTGGGCATTTCAGATCACCATCAAGGATTTTTGAGTTTTGTACTGGCATGTTAAATCGGGGTCCCTCGCTGCCGTGATGAATCCTCGATTTTTCCAAATGAGCCAAAGCCAAAATCATGTGCTATGCATAGGCATATCTTGAGTCTTTCCATATATTGACCGTTTTTCCTTCCAGCGATTTTTCGAGGCTTCTTCCAGAGCTTGTAGGTTCAGCAACTTGAGCTTAGAATTGCGGGGGCAGTGCATCTGCATGAGGATTTCATCTCTGTGTTATTGCAAAATCCTGTTTGAAAAGTCCATCTTCAGTACATATCTTGGATCCAGTCCGTCCAGAGATCAAGATCTCCATGGGGGATCTCCTCGGTCCACTCACTGTAATGGGCTGCAGTTTGGTCATTTAATGCCGTTATACTGTCATGATGATCATCATCCGGATGTATTGCCACTCTCTCTATCTCTCCCCCCTGTGTAGTGGAAGGAAAGTGGCTGGATTCAGAACTGTACAGCGTTTGAAGGAAATGTTGGATGGTAACAGGAGTGAACACTGCAAGCGCAGGTGGCGTTGATGAGTCCATGTGGCGTTTGGGAGGGGTCTTGTTGATAGCACTGCTAGCCAAGATCATGGGGTTCTTGGATAATCACATCAAGTCCCAGGACTAATATCTGCAGTCTTGTCTAAGAGAAATCTGTGCTGCATGGACAGCCTTGGAGGCATGCGGAGCGGTTCTGGCCACTGGGTTCCCATCGAGCAGAATAGTTACCTAGGGGGGTGCGTTGAGCGCCCATGAGCCTGGTGAGGACTCCAGAGGCATGTCCCTCTGTTTTCTGAAACAGAATAGTATTAGAAGGTTGATCGTAGTCTGGTAATCCAAGAGCTGGGCAGTTGAATACGCAGTCACAGGGCAGTTGGAAACAGTCCTGTTGTTGCTCATAAACAATAAGGGGTTTGGGTGCTTGAAAAAAGGCAGGTCCCCCATTTTCAGGCAATCATATAGGGGTTTGCATATTTCGACGCATCTGGTATCCATTGACGACAGTATGGTGATGAGGCCTAGGAAACTTTGTTAGTCTTGTCTTGAGTTTCTGGATAAGGAAGGGATGTGAAGGCTTGCACACATGCACCGTGCTTTCAAAACTGAAGTGTCCGGTTCCTGGGATATGCAGTGACCTAGAAACACAACTCTTGTTTGGCACCCCCACTGGGTTTATCCTTGGAGACCTTAGCATGTTGTGATGCAGCCAGATGCAGTCAGCAGGATAGAGATGTTCCGATCCATATCTTCAGGGCTTCCTCCAAGAAGAAGATCATCGACATACTGAAGAAGGGTTACTATCAGGGTTGTTATGTGCTACCCAAGGTTGTAGAGGAAGTCTTTCAAAGTCCCTAGTAAAAACTGAATTGTGCTATCTGGGCCCCTTGAGAGTGTCCGGTCCAGTGTATTGGGATCCTCTGAAGGTAAAAGCAAACAAGTACTGACAGTCATCATGACGAGGGACGCAGAAGAACGCATTAGCCAGACAATAACAGTGGAGCAGGAATCTGGATGGGGGGCAATCTGGGAAAGAAGAGTGTTGGGGTTGGGAACACTGGTGTTTCCAGGAATAGTGGCTGCATAAACAGCTCGAGATTCTTGCACCAATCGATATCCTCTTGCGGTTCTCCTTTCTTGACTTCTTCTTCACAGGAAAAAGAGGGTGTTGCAGGAGGAGATGCAGGAGACGAAGTATCCCCTGTGTTTAAAAAGAGACTGTATTAGAGCCCTTCAGGTCCATCTCATGACCAGCTTTGAGGGTATACTGTGGGAGTCTAGGGGAATGGAGACTCCACTTTTCAGGTACACACATGCCACTGGTGGAACAGGAAGGAGACCGACATCATCTGGTCCCAGTGACCAAAGGCCTGAGGGAGGTTGAAAATACAGATGAATCCAAAAATAAAGAAGGCTTGGATTAAAGACCAGTCATCAGAATTGGGAGGGCTTCAAGCACAAGCGGTAAATGATCCACATCTTCCGATCCCTGGATCCCGTAAATTAAGCTCCTTACCTTCAGAGAGGAGAACTGGATGTTGGCCCGCATCAGTGAAGTAAATCTGCTCCCAACAGATTAACTGGGCAAGTGTTGTCAGAACAGAAACGGATCATCAGGTCAGGAAAGGGAACCAGCATTAATTGGGTACAGTGAGGCGACTTTAAGTATGCGACCCTCAACCCCCAAATACAATTTAGGTGCATCGGATGGAGATCCCGGACCTCAGGAGCAGGTTCTTTGCTGCAATTAAATACAGAGGTGGCCGCAGCTGGGGGTCCAGTGACACCTAAAAAGTCATGGTGTCCTGCTACATGAATAGTCACTACCCATAGGCCTCACGACTCCTCCGACTTTGGAAAGGCGGGCACCGAGCCTGCCACACACTCATTGGTACCTACCTCCCTCTGGTAGGGCTGGGTCTTATTGGCTGAATGTTGTGGCTTGTCCGTGAAGTCGGACACAGTCAAATCTCTTGTAATGGCCAGACACTGAAAAATAAGAAAAAATACATCCTCCAGCAGATTGGTGGCTTCTCTAGCGTTTTTTGCACTCGGGGCTGCGATAATGGACAATGGCCTGACAACTTTCAGGGGCTAGGTGCACACTCAACCATCACAGGGTTTAACAGCTTCTTTTCCCCTTTCTTTTTTCTTATCTGGTTACCCACCTTTGATCCCTGACCACGCCAGTGCCTTGCTTTGTACTCTGAGCCATAGAGCTCCGGTCTTGTACGCAGGACCAGACTCTTGAGGTCATCTTCTAACCATCTATTCAGGCTCTCACTAGCAAGGTACATTGGATCTTGTTATGAGGTAGAGACCCTAGTGAGCCTCATACTGCAGCTCAATCTACCTGCAAAAAACATCTACAAGCTTCTCCTGCTCTTGTTGTACATCCTGCAAATGTGGTTGGCTTGGTCACTTAAGCGCAGTTCTGTGCCCCAATTTGAGCTGGTCACAAAAGGCCTTAATCCAGACTCATAAGAAAATATATCCAGTCCAGAGGGTTCAGATATTTCTGGATTGTGGGTGGTAATCATCTGAGTGCAGAACAAGCACCAGGGTCTCTAAATCTTTCCAATTAGCCCCATAATTTTTGCCTGGTTTGTGACAATCCAACATTTCTCAGAAACTGCATGGAATATCTTGGATCTGGCAATATACTGGATAAGCAATCTTCCTGTTTGGGGGTAAATGCAACATACAACGGGGTAGGTGGAGGCTGCTTGGGATCTTCAGCGGTAGTGACTATTCCACTTGGTGGTCTGGGTACATGGGGTACAGGCTTTTATCTTGTATCGGGGGGCTAACTTTCTGTGAAAATCTCAAGACCCTTACCCTCTTTCACAAGTGCAGCTGTATGCCCTGGTGAGGAAGAAACAATCCTAACCTCATCTAAAATTACATTTCTCATTTTTGGTAATAAAATTTAACATGCATGCAGAATGAACCTTATACATACATTTTAAAGGAAACTTAAAAAGACCAGAGGAGATAAGTCTGATGGGGGGGAGAGAGATGGATCGACCTGTCACCTGTCCATTACCTCTACTTCACTCATCAAAAGTATAAGAATTGGTAAATAGCAGCTGTGAGCTGGGTAGTTTCATTGCCATCAACCTTATACCGGGCTGGTAAATTGGACCCACAGCATGAATCAGATACATACAGAGAGATCACCTGCACTGATGAGAATAGCCCCCGGTATCTACTCCTCCACCTTTTCCCTCTGAGATACCTTCACAATCTATGTTTGGGCTTCTGAGGCCAGCTTTTCTAATTAGGGTCCTCTGCCATATCCCCCACGGTGTGACAGTTGTGTTATTGCCATTTTAACACTGGCCTCCGACCCTATGGGTCCAGAATATCACCATGTCCTATGGAAAATAACACTTGTCCACCAGTTTACCGTTGGCAACATGCAACAAGCTAGGATCCCTATTTCTCTCGTTGTAGACACCTAACCAGGAGATGTGTACAATGATCAAGGTGCCAACCCATTCCCCGGCAATCCCCCCTGTAGGAAACGGGAGGTGACTACTGCATCTTCGGTCTCCACCCCCCTCCAAATGTTCCCGTGGCGTTAGGTCGGCGAGGGCGATTTCCTTTGAGTCTTTCACACCTCCTAACAACCATGAACTGGTACAGGGGCGTTGGATCGTGTGCTGGGGGCGTTGGCCTGGGATGTGACTACAGGGACCACTGGTGGGAGGGACAACAGCATGAAGTCCCTGATAATACTGTCCTTGGGATGTTACCCAATGGGTATATGTGGCGGGCTAGTGCGTTCTTGGACTGAGCCCTTATAGGGTGGCGGCGACTTTGGTTGCCCCACAACTCCAACCATCCTCTCCCAATAAGGATTTTTTGGCGTTCCACAGGTGCACTACAGGTCGACCCCTCGGGTCCGCCAGAGCACGCCCATAATAGGGCGGTGGCTGCAGTGGCTCTTTAACACAAACTATCGCGATTAACAACACATTGTCATATAACCCATACAGTTTTTGTCATCATATATCATCTCCGCCACTGCCCGAGTGCCTTCTACTTCCACAAAACCTTCCTTTGCAAACATTTGGCCACTCGGAGGTTGAGCCTCGTGCATCTCCACCATCCCCTTATCGGACAATAATTTTCCTCTCAAACTCTCTATTATCTCCTGCCACTTGGGATGGCTGCAATCTGCCCTTCTTTGGGCAATCCACCAACTTATACATTTTACATGCATTTTTGGTAACATACCTTTTTCCTTCTTTCCTACAAAAATGATCATGACAAGTCTCTGCACTCTTCAGGCATTATGCTCCATTTTACGAAAGATTAAACATTTTCGGGTGTTCTATGTTTGGGGAGTCTCCAATCTGACAAAGTCTACACAGCCGTGGCCACCGGCCTGTGCCCGGATCCCGGTTCACAACACAAGGTTTCTATCAAAATAATAAAGATCCCTAACCTAACCTCAATCTATTAGTCCACCTTGGTTGCACAATGTGGGGGACAGTTACCCTCCGGGTCTTTGTCAAATCATTATATATATTGTATATATATATATTTTATATATATAATATATATATCGACGATCCTAGCAATTAGGTCCGTCAAGGGGACCCACCTGAATATTCTAGTAATCAAAGATCTTGTCCTTAAATTAACCGGAGACTCCCTGTGCACTCAACAATAACCTTATGTGGACTGTCAAGGTTCCCATATAATTTTCACAACCATACGGGGCAAAGGGGGTTCGTGACTAAAAACTCAGTGACATTCCGAAAACTACTGGGAAGTCTCGCAAAACAAAAAAAATATTTCGGACCGTGGCCGGCGGGATCCAAAAGTTTCTAGGTCGAGTCACCTTTATTGGTGAACACACCGCGACCAGATGCAAAAGAATCTACTAACGGGTGTCATCAAATGCAGACGGCAGTTAAAATACACATAGGATGTATCAACTCACCGTGACCCTTAGAGGCCTGCAGTCCCTCCATTTTGATATCCTCGTCCTCGGGCTCTCCAGGCAGTGTTCCGGGTCCTCGGGGGTTCACTGGATCCACCTAGGGCCTACGCCCCACGTTGCACGGCACCAATAGTGTCGGGGGTCGCTTTGCCAACACTGGGGGTCACCCGTTTGTCCTCCGGTACTCTATAACACAGATCAGGGGGAACAGGTATCGGCGATAAGAAATTGAGTTCAGACGCAAAGTTCTGGTTCAGATCTCATTCTTGTTCCAAGTAATTCTGACAATACAATGCATTACAACACATATTTTATTATGATTCTGTAAATCAAACAAGCGCAGGCGCGATAGGATAGGGCCCGAGAGGAACGGACATATGTCCATATTTAGGCCGTTCTGAGTTGATTTCATTGGTCCATGTAGTCTTGAGTAAAAAGTCTCTGGAATGCATCAGCACGAACTTTGTTGATTTCAGTAAAACGAAAAAACTTAAGGGAAGGGAGATGATAACCACAATGCACTTCCTGGGGAAAATTGTTGAACAGATGTTACATCTGGACCGAACCATCTTAAATGCTTCTCTATTTGCTGTATCCATTCCTCCACAAAATGGATTATGCTCCAAGCTGAGATACCTTATAAGGAGAAAA
This sequence comes from Phyllomedusa bahiana, assembly GCA_025379985.1. Classification (NCBI taxonomy): domain Eukaryota; kingdom Metazoa; phylum Chordata; class Amphibia; order Anura; family Hylidae; genus Phyllomedusa; species Phyllomedusa bahiana. Next base: position 11,862 of record JAODAL010039952.1, read on the forward strand.
GCTTGGGATTTCATAGTTATGCATACAACACAATATTAGTTCAAATCTCTTTACCTTCACACTATAATCCTACCCCTATGTACAAGAATATAACTACTATAATACTGCCCCTATGTACAAGAATATAACTACTATAATATATTCCTATGTACAAGAATATTAAAATTTTATAAAACTGCTCCCTATGTACAAGAATATAACTACTATAAATACTGCCCCTAGTGTATAAGAATATAACTACTATAGTACTGCCTCTATGTACAATAATATAATTACTATAATACTGCCCCTATGTACAAGAACATCACTACTATAATACTGCCCCTATGTACAAGAATATAACTACGATAATACTGCTCCTATGTACAAAAATATAACTACTATAATACTGCCTCTGTGTACAATAATATAATTACTATAATACTGCATCCATATGTACAAGAATTATAACTACTACAATACTGACCCTTTATGTACAAGAATATAACTACTATATACTGCCCCATGTACAAGAATATAACTACTATAAAACTGCCTAATGTAACAATATTATAATTACGATAATTACTGATCCTAATGTGACAGGGAATATAACCACTACAATACTGCCCCTCATGTACAAGAATTTAACTACTATAATATGCTCCTAATGTACAAAAATATAACTTACTATAATACTGCCTCTATGTACTAATAATATAATTAATAATATACTGCCTCCTAGTACAAGAATATAACATACTATAATACTGCCTTCCTATGTACAAGAATATAACTAATATAATTGCTGTTCCCTATGTACAAGAATATAAACTACTATAATACTGCCTATGTACAAGAATATAAACCACTATAATACCGTCCTATGTAAAGAATCAACTACTATAATACTGCGCCTATGTACATGAATTTAAATTATATAATAATGCTGTCATGGGGGGACGTTGACCGCGGTTGCCGCTGTGGCCCGCGGCTGCCCACCCTGCACGCAGGGTCCGGCGCGGGTGCCCGCGGTCCCCGCGTGCATTGCCACCGCTGTGTTACAGTCCTGGCGCCAGTTCTTCTTACCCGTCCACGCTCACTGTGAATGCCGCCCCCCACTCCTGCCCTGGGTCCCGGCTGCCGCGCGCTTACCCGCTGCTTAGGGCGTGCGCGGCGGCGACGGCTGGTCTGGATTAAAGGGCCTGCGCACCATTAATTAGTTATTGATGGCCGATGGTCCTTATATATGGAAAACGCCCCAGCAATCTCTGCCAGTTTGTTGGTAGTGTCGTATAGCAAGTCTTGAGAGTGTGGAAGTCCTGACTGATTACCCGTGGGCCAGTCGTCCGCTACGTATTCCTGACCTGCCTGTTTGCGCCTTCTGCCCTGTCCTTCTACCATCTCTGACCACGAACTCTGCCGCCCGTCCTGACCCCTCCTGCGCCTGTCCCCGACTATGCCTCCGGATTACGATTCTTGTACACAGCAGTTACCCCTGCCGCCATCGCAAGCAGAGTCACGTCAGGCTGTAGCGACCTGGTAGCCTCACGCCGCAGCAAGTCCATCCGGCTTTGGGCGGGCTCTGGTGAATACGGGGGCTAATTAGACTACGCTCCCTAGCGAGGCTTAACTATCATCGCTACTATCACCGAACATTACAGTTACAAACTGGCCATGGATTCACACAGGGTACCTTTGCTCTGAACTACGGAACGTCACGTCGCCATGCTGCGAACAGTTAGCGTATTGTCCAACTCGCGGCCATGATGCATAACCTCGCGGCTCGTCTACCTCCGCCTGCTGCTGTTGCCTCCATATGCCAGAACTGTTGCTGCCTCTATCTGTTCTGTACCGGGAACTTGCTGCATTGCCGCTCCTTCACGTTATGATGGAGACCCCATAAGTGCAGAGGTATCATTCAGTCAATGCTCCAATCCACATTGTAGATGTTGGGGCATCAATTCCCTACCGCGCGGGATAAAGAGGCCTTCATAATTAGCCTCCTTTCGGGCGAAGCTCTGGACCTGGGCCACTCCGGCTATGGGGACCGAGGAGATCCTTTGTCGGCGAATCTACAAGCCTTCCTCAAGGGGGTTCCGTACCGTTCTCGAGGATCCTGGCGCAACCTCCTCCTGCAACACAGCTCTGCTCCGTCCTCCAGTCAGGGCGGGACTCCACTGTGGCGGTCAGTACTACGTGCAGTTCAACACCCATAGCCTCAGAACTGGATTGAACAATGAGGCGTTGGTGGCAAACCTTCGCTGGCAGGCCTTTCGGGGCGTATTAAAGACGAGCTCGCTGGTCGGAACCTGCCTTCTGCTCTGGACGACGACCCTGATTCGGTTAGCTACACGAATTGATATTCGGTTTGCCGTGAGACAACAAGAGCTCCATGATACTCCAACGAGATTGCCAGACCACGACGGCTACCTCGTCTGGCCTCCCTGTGTTACCAACGACCTCCATACTTTCCTCTGCCAAAGGGTTTCTGAGGAGGAACCATGCAGGTCGAGAGAGCCACGTGACCCAGGAATGAACACTGTAGCGTCGTGCTGAGGCAGCTATGCTTCTACTGATGGCGGTTCTGGCCATTCATTGGGGACTGTCCGGTATGTCGGGAACCTCTCGAACCTAGGGCTCGCAGGGAGAGGACATACGACGTGGTGTCAGTGCGGCCTCTTCCAAGTCAGAACATTTCCATACTCGGTGGAATTTCGCCGGACAGCACCTTCAAGCACCGCTTCCTTCGAAATTCGGGGTCCGCGGAAATTTTGTCAGCCATTTCTGGTCTCCCAATTGTCGTCTCCGGTGACCCCCTCTGCAGAGACCCATTGTTCGTCTCCTCCGTTCAGTGGCGAATGCCTAAAGTATGCTATTCGGTTCTTCTGCACTGCTCACCTCCACACGTTTGCAGATAGGCGCCCTCACAAGGAGACTTTGAAACTATTGTTCTGCCTACGCTCCTCTTCAGAAATCCTCCTGGGCACCTTCCTTGGTTACAAGTCCATGCTCCGACCTTGGACTGGAAACACGGGCAAAATCTTACGTTGGGGCCCGCGTTGCCCATCACGATGCCTTCCGGGTACTCCTTCCTGCTCCCGGCCGCCATTCTGTCAAGTCCACGAAGCCTAGTCGGGTCCTGCCACTCCGCAATACCGGACCTTGCCGTGTTTTCTACGAAGAACAGGCCGAAATCTGCCTCCGCTCGGCCCCGTTCGATTGATCCATTGACTTGCAACCGGATACTACTTCTCCCGAGGTTTAAGAGTCTGACCCTTCTTCCGTCACGGGAGACCTGAGGCTATGTCGGTGTATATCAAGGAGCATCTCCGTAAAGGGCTTCTTACACAAGTATCCTCACCTGCGGGGGCTGGATTCTTTTTTGTGAAAAAAAACAGAAAAGACGGTTCTCTCCGACACTGTATCGATTATCGGGGAATTAACAAAATTACTATAAAAATCGGAGAACCCCTGCCTTGATCTCGGACAGGTTGGATCGCCTGCGTGGCGCGAAATTTTTTTTTTTTCCAAGTTGGATACTACGGGGAGCATATATCCTGATTCGTATTTGTGAAGGCGACAGAGTGGAAGACAGCCTTTATACTAGTGATGGCCATTGTTGAGTATCTGATCATGCCATTTGGGCTCTGCAACTCTCTGGCGGTGTTCCAGAATTTTGTCAATGAGATATCCGAGACCTCCTCTACGTCTGCGTCATCGTTCTACCCTAGATGATATCCTAATCTTCTCCCCTGACCTGGAAACTCCACCACCTCACGTCTTCCGGTGCTTTCAAACATCTCCCGTGACACCAGTTTATGCCAAAATGGAACACAATGCTGTTTGAAACGCACCTCGTTGCCCTTCCTGGGCTACATCGTCTCGATCAGGTCCTCCAGATGGTCCTTGAAAATTGTTATGCAGTTCCTACCAAATGGCCTCGACCTAGTGGGCCTTCGCTCCTATCCATACGGTTTTTGGGTTGTGAATTATTACAATTCATCCCTAATTTCTCCACGCGCGTGGCCCGCTGGTGGGCCCGTCGATGAAAAATGCACTCAACCCTAAATCTTGGCCGCCAGCGGCCCAAGAAGCATTTGATCGCCTTAAATCAGCATTCGCTTCTGCTCCAGTTCTGTCTTGCCCGGACCCGCAGCACCCCTTTATCTTTGAGGTGGACGCCTCCTATGTAGGTGCAGGTGCTGTTCTACTTCAGAAGTCCTCCTCCGGAAAGCTGCATACTTGCGGCTTCTTCTCTAAGACCTTCACCCCAGCCGAAAAAAATTATACCATCGGTGATCATAAATTACTGGCTATTAAGTTAGCCCTAGAAGAATGGCGGCACTTGCTGGAGGGAGCTCGTTACCCCATCGATATATTCACCGATCACAAGAATCTTCTCTATCTGCAGTCGCTGCAACAATGAACTGAACCAGCGGCAAGCTAGGTGTCACTCTTTTTCGCGCCCGCTTTCATTTTCTTCTGCACTTTCGGCCAGCTGGCAAGAACATCAGAGCTGACGCCCTCTCTAGATCCTTGGACACAGTGGGGTTGGAGCCACCTCTGCAGTATATAATTCCTCCTGAACGTCTCCTCACGGTGGCCCCTGTGGACCTTCAAATTCTTGCCCCATGGAAAAACCTAGTACGTCCATCGACATGCGGGCCTCGTATCCGGAAGTGGGGTACATGGCCTCATCGAACAGCTGGTCACCCTGGGAGTCCATAGTCTCTACAACTAATCTACCGTTATTAGTGGTGGGCCGCTCTCGCTCGGATGTTAGTGACTTTGTTCCTGGCCTGTACCTCTTGTTGCCGTAATAAAGTGCCTCATCTCAAACCTGCGGGCCTGCTTAACCTATCCCCGGTTGCCAGAAAGACCTTTGGTCCATATAGCCTTGGGATTTGTTACGGCATCCAGCCTCCTCCGGAAAACACTGGTCATCTGGGTGGTGTCAGATTGAATTTTTCGGAAATGGCCCACTTTTGTTCCACTGCCGGTTACCCTCTGATCCACAGCTGGCCCAGCACTTTTTCCTCCACGTTTTTCAGTTTACACGGTTCTTCGTTGCATATCGTCTCGGATAGGGGGTCCGCAGTTCTGTGGTCGAGTTCTGGCGGGCTCTGTGTGGGCAGCATGCAGATTCAGCTTGACTTCTCGTCGGCATACCACCCTCAAACTAACGGGCAGGTAGAGTGGGTAAAACCAAGGTTGGGTACCTACCTTACGGCATTTTGTTTCGCCCGTCAGGATGATGATCTGACCTTCTCCCAGGGGAGATTTCTCTTATAATTCTCTCGACTCGAATACCGCTGGGGCCTTCACATTTTTTTGTGGTGTTTGGGCTTCATCCCACGCCTGCCCCTCCCTTAGCTTACTTCGTGTCATGTTCTGCCGTGGATGCCCAAGGTTGGCATTGAAATCAAGGACACTCTGGCAAACCACGCGGTCAGGGACCTTATACGGGCAATATCTGCTCGCACCAAACCAGGCCGGGTCAGGTAACGTAGACCTCGCGGCCTATTATAAGCCAGGTGATAGAGTTGGTTGTCCGCCAAAACACAATCCGCTCTCTAGGTGCCTGTTATAAGTTGGGTCCTAAGTATTTGGGCCCTTTTGTTGTACTTCGTCAACTTAACCCAGTGTCCTACAAGCTCCGCTTGCCTCCTACTCTGCGTATCCCGAACGCCTTCCATGTTTCGCTCCTCAAGCTGGTGGTGCTGAATCGCTTATCCCGTGGATCTGTCGCCTTCTCCTGTGGCCGACTCTGATAACATCTTTGAGGTCAAGGAGGTGCTGGCGGAGACGAAAGTGAGGGGGCAGCGTTCTTTCTGGATTGACTGGAAGGGGTTCTGCGCCGGGAGGAGCATCGTGGGATACATCGAGGTCAACATGTCACCGGATCCTTCTCTCAAGTTCCGTAAAAAGAGGGGAAGACCTAAGGGGGGTTACTGACATGGGGGCTGGCGCAGGTGCCGCGGTGCCCCGCGGCCGCCCACCTGCCCACAGGGGGTCCAGCGCACCATTAATTAGTTATTGATGGCCACTGGTCCTATATAAGGAATATGCCCCCAGCACTCTCTGCCAGTTTGTTGGTGTGCTCGTTTAGCACAGTCATGAGGAGTGTTGGAAGTGCCTGTGTGATTACCGTGTGCCAGTCCGTTCAGCTTACTCGTTTTCCTGACCTTGCCTGGCTTTGGCGGCCTGCCCTGAATATTGCCTGTTACTATGACCACGGAACCTCTCTGCAACTGTCCTGACCCCCTGCATGTCCCGACTACGCCTCCGGATTATGATTCTGTACTTACACATTACCCCGTTCGCCATCGAAAGCAAGTCACGTCAAGGGGTAGCACGACCTGGTAGCCTCACGCCGCTGCAATTCCCATCCGCTTTGACGGCAGGCTCTGGTGAATACCGGGGGCTACTTAGACTCCGCTCCCTGGCGTGGCTTAACTATCATCGCTTGCGGTGGTCCAGCGAATCCACCGAACCCTTACAACTGCCCTGTGTACAAGAATATAACTACTATAATACTGCTCCTATGTACAAGAATATAACTACTATAATACTGCCTCTATGTACAATAATATAATTACTATAATACTGCCTCATATTTACAAAAATATAAATACTATAATACTGCCTCTATGTACAATAATTACTATAATACTGCCTCCTATGTACAAGAATATAACTACTATAATACTGCCCCTATGTACAAGAATTGAACTTCTATAATACTGCCCCCATGTACAAGAATATAACTACTATAATAATGCCTCTATGTACAATAATATAATTACTATAATACTGCCTCCTATGTACAAGAATATAACTACTATAATACTGCCCGCTATGTACAAGAATATAACTACTATAATACTGTTCCTATGTACAAAAATATAACTACTATAATACTGCCTCCTATGTACAAGAATATAACTACTATAATACTGCTGTCATGGGGGCTGGCGCGGGTGCTGCAGTGCCCCGCGGCCAGCCCCCTGCCCGCATGGGTCCGGCAGGGGTGCCGCGGTTCCCCGCGTCCATGCCCCCGCTGCTCAGTCCCTGGCGCCAGTTTTCTTACCCGTCCACGCTCCTGTGAATGCCACTTCTGCCTGTCCCAGCCGCCACGCGCGTACCCGCAGCTTAGGGCGCACGTGCGACGGCTGGTCTGCATTTAAAGGGCCAGCGCACCATTAATTACTTATTTATGGCCGCTGGTCCTATATAAGGAATATGCCCCCAGCACTCTCTGCCATTTTGTTGGTGTGCGTTAGTAAGTCATGAGAGTGTTGGAAGTCCTGTCTGATTACCCGTGTGCCAGTCCGTTCCGCTACGTTTCCTGACCTTGCCTGCTTGCCGCCTGCCCTGACTTTCTGCCCGTCTCTGACCACGAACCTCTGCCGCCTGTCCGGACCCCCTGCCTGTCCCCGACTACACCTCCGGAATACGATTCTGTACCACGCATTACCCCGGCTGCCATCGCAAGCAAGTCACGTCAGGGGTAGCGACCTGGTAGCCTCACGCCGCAGCACTTCCATCCCGCTTTGCGGCGGGCTCTGGTGAATACCAGGGGGCTACTTAGACTCCGCTCCCTGGCGTGGCTTAACTATTATCGCTTGCGGTGGTCCAGCGAATCCACCGAACCATTACAACTGCCCTATGTACAAGAATATAACTACTATAATACTGCTCCTATGTACAAGAATATAACTACTATAATACTGCTCCTATGTACAAGAATATAACTAATATAATATTGCCCTATGTACAAGAATATAACTATTATAATACTGCTCCTATGTACAAGAATATAACTACTATAATACTGCCCCCTATGTACAAGAATATAACTACTATAATACTGCTCCTATGTACAAGAATATAACTACTATAATACTGCCCCCTATGTACAAGAATATGACTACTATAATACTGCTCCCTATGTACAAGAATATAACTACAATAATACTGCCCTATGTTCAAGAATATAACTACTATAATACTGCTGCTATGTACAATAATATAACTACTATAATACTGTCCCTATGTACAAGAATATAACTACTATAATAATTCCCCTATGTACAAGAATATAACTACTATAATGCTGCTCCTATGTACAAGAATGTACCTTCTTTAATACTGCCCCCTATGTACAAGAATATAACTACTATAATACTGCCCATATGTACAAGAATATAATTACTATAATACTGCCGCTATGTACAAGAATATAGCTACTATAATACTGCCCCCTATGTACAAGAATATAACTACTATAATACTGCCTCCTATGTACAAGAATATAACTACTATAATACTGCTCCTATGTACAAGAATATAACTACTATAATACTGTCCCTATGTACAAGAATATAACTACTATAATACTGACTCCTATGTACAAGAATATAACTGCTATAATACTGCTTCTATGTACAAGAATATAACTACTATAATACCGCTCCTTATGTACAAAAGAGATAAGCACTGAGTTAGAACAGCCACAGAATATCCCTCATGCTAGCAACTAAAGTAACACCTACATACCTTCCCTTCTGCCTTTAAACATGCTACTATCACTCCAATCCTCAAAAAAACAAACCTTGAACCATCCTCTCTGTCCAACTATCGCCCCATCTCACTGCTCCCTTTTGCTTCCAAACTCCTCGAGCAGCACGTGTATCTTCAGCTGTCCTCCCATCTCTCCTCCAACTCTCTTCTTGACCCACTACAATCTGGTTTCCGACCCCACCACCCTACCAAAACCGCCCTAACCAAGGTCACCAATGACCTAGTAACTGCTAAAGCCTCACGCCACTACTCTTTCTTCTCTTAGACTTGTCCTCTGCCTTTGACAGTCGACCATTCCCTCCTGCTACAAATCCTCTTCTCCCTTAGCATCATGGACTTGGCTCTTTCCTGGATCTCCTCGTACCTCACTGATCGGACTTTCAGCGTCTCTCATTCTCACTCCACCTCCTCCCCCCGGCCTCTCTCTGTTGTTGTCCCTCAGGGGTCAGTCCTGGGCCCACTACTCTTCTCTATCTACACCCTTGCCCTCGGTCAGCTCATAGCATCACACGGCTTTCATTACCACCTGTATGCTGACGATACCCAACTCTACATCTCTGGCCCAGATGTTACCTCTCTGCTCTCCCGGATCCCTGACTGTCTGTCCTCCATTTCCTCCTTCTCATCACGTCTCCTAAAACTAAATGTGGAGAAAACAGATGTCATCATCTTTCCACCATCCAACTCTACCCCTGCCCCGATCTCTCTATCTCAGTCAACGGCTCTACACTCTCACCTGTTCCACAAGTCCGCTGCCTTGGGGTAATCCTAGACTTCGCTCTATCTTTCAAACCACAAATCCAAACCCTTACCTCTGCCTGCCGCCTCCACCTGAAAAACATCTCTCGCATCCGCTCATTCCTCAACTATGACACTACAAAAATGCTGGTCCATGCCCTTGTCATCTCCCGCCTTGACTACTGCAACATCCTTCTCTGTGGCCTCCCAGCTAGCACCCTCGCTCCCCTCCAATCCATCCTCAACTCTGCTGCCCGTCTCATCCACCTCTCTCCTCGCTACTCCTCTGCCTCTCTCCTCTGCCAATCCCTTCTCTGGCTTCCAATTGCCCAGCGAATTCATTTCAAGCTACTAACCATGACCTACAAGGTTCTCCATGACCTCTCCCCTCCATACATCTCTGCCCTAATTTCCAAATATCTCCCCTCACGCAATCTCCGCTCCGGGTAGGGTCCTCCCTCCCTCTGTCGTGCCAATTGTCATTCATCACTTATCATACATGACTTATGTATGTAACCCCTTTCGAATGTACAGCGCCCTGGAATCAATGGCGCTTTAAAATAAATAATAATAATAATAATACATGTGCAATTGTTAATTAAAAAATAAGATAATCCTCAAGAAACTTTTAAAAACTAACAAAAAATACTGTCTACCTGTGTAAATTAAAACCTCAATGTACCCTCCCTCCATATTTAATGGGTGAGTGACCTTTAGCCAGAAAAAAATCCTTCTGTTTCTCAATTGAACATTGCCAAATTCATCCAGGACAATAGCAGATCAAGTTTTTAAAGTTTTTTTTTCTATCTTAAACTTTTTGAATGGTCTCAAGACAAGCACAGTCTGACACATTGCATTGTTTTTTTTAATTTTCTAATTTTTTTAAAGAATTTATCTAATGACAGATTATTTTCGCTTTTTGTACTAAGCGAAAAGAAGTAATTATATGGATGTCACTTTTATCATTTCTTTTGTCCAGCTCTTCACAGGGTCAGCGTATAATTATCTGACTGTCCAGGATGCAGTACATCTGTACAAATGTCATAATGAGCCTGGAGGACCATTGTTGGCAGCTATAATCGGTGTATTTTTCCCAGTCACGAGATGCAGAGGGTCATTACATTTACTTCTGACCTGCAATTTCTAGTTAACAGTTCTATTTTGCAGGTGTCTCAGGACAATTTGCAGGACCTGCGTTCGGTAATTACCATCTTGCATGATAAATAGGGAAGGACTAGCTCAGCGTTGTAGGTGAGAGGGATGTTTAAATGGTAATCATTGTCATTTGCCTAATTTGTTCCCACTCATTTTTCCAAAAAATTTTTTTATTTAACAGTGCATTAATATGAAGTGGTAACATAAGAAAATTCCAATATGTAACATATACAGTATAGAAACAATATGGTTTTGCAAGTTTCTGGTCTCTTGCCATTCTTCTTCCTCTTCCCTATGGCCACCATGATATTACTCTTTGGAGGTCTAGTAGTGATGCTCCATAGCACATTCTCTGAGGGCATGATTGTCAACCCAACCAAAATTTAAAGGGCGATTTGAGTTTTTTTTTTTTTTTATAGAAAACGCCCAGTGGCCCCACTGGCCTCCACAGATGACAACATGTCCATAAAGCCAATCTCTGGCCACACGCAAGGCCATCTTATCCACTGGGCACATTGGGCAGTTGCCCCACAATTAAAGGAGCGTCAGGTGCTGGATGTTTGTCCCGGGAATCCAGAGCATATGTCCTAGATCCTTGTACATGGTTGTCAACCCAACCAAAATTTAAAGGGTAATTTAAGGGTTTTTTCTAATAGAAAATGTCTAGTTGCCCCAAATGGCCTCCATAGATGACCTGATGTCCATGAAGCAAATCTCAAGGCCATCTTATCCATTGGGCACATAAGCCTGTTGCCCCACAAGTATAGGAGCACCAGATACTGAATGTTTGTCCCAGGAATCCAGAACATATGTCCTAGAGCCTTGTGCATAGTTGTCAACCCAACCAAAATTTAAAGTGTAATTTATGTTTTTTTTTTTCATATCTAGAAAATGTCTAGTTGTCCCAATGGCCTCCATAGATGACATCATGTCCATGAAACCAATCTCTGGCCAAACCAAATGCCATCTTATCCACTGGGCACATAATCCAGTTGTCCCACAAGTATAGGAGGGCCAGATGCTGAATGTTTGTCCCAGGAATCCAGAGCACATTTCCTACATCCCTCTGCATGCTCGTCACCCCAACCAAAATTTACAGGGTAATTTAAGTTTTTTTGAATAGAAAATGTCTAGTTGCCCCGATGGCCTCCATAGATGACGACATGTCCATGAAGCAAATCTCAAGGCCATCTTATCCATTGGGTACATAGGCCAGTTGCCCCACAAGTATAGGAGCACCAGATGCTGAATGTTTGTCCCAATAATCCAGCGCATATGTCCTAAATCCCTCTGCATGGTTCTCAACCCAACCAAAATTTAAAGGGTAATTTTTTTATTTTTTTTCATATCTAGAAAATGTCTAGTTGCCTCAATGGCCTCCATAGATGACATCATGTCCATGAAGCCAATCTGTGGCCAAACCCAAGGCCATCTTATCCACTGGGCACATTGGGCAGTTGCCCCACAAGTATAGGAGTGCCAGGTTGTGGATGTTTGTCCCGGGAATCCAGAGCACATGTCCTATATCCCTGTGCATAATTGGCAACCCAACCAAAATTTAAAGGGTAATTTAAAGGGGTTGTCTCACTACAAGGATTGCTGCTTATTATGTTAAAGATCTCACAAAAACAAGTAACTTTGCAATACGTGTCCATTAACAATGTCCTACCTATTCCTAGATATCCCCTCTTGTATGGGCTGCATCAGCTCCTCAGGTTGCTTTAGCTACAGACCTGTTCAATCTCTGCTGATAGGCTGCCATCACTGGTCGCTATAGCTACAGACCTGGCTTCTACTGCAGCCTATATAGAATTATAGAAAATGTCTAGTTGCCCCAATGGCCTCCATAGATGATGTCATGTCCATGAAGCAAATGTCAAGGCCATCTTATCCATTGGGTACATAGGCCAGTTGCCCCACAAGTATAGGAGCGCCAGATGCTGAATGTTTGTCCTAGGAATCCAGAGCATATGTCCTAGATTCCTATGCATGGTTCTCAACCCAACCAAAATTTAAAGGGTAGTTTAAGGTTTTTTTTTTTATAGAAAATGTGTAGTTGCCTAATGGCCTCCATAGATGACGTCATGTCCATAAAGCCAATCTCTGGTCACACGCGAGGCCGTTTTATCCATTGGGCACACTGGGCAGTTGCCCAGGGCCCCACAAGCACAGGAGCGCCAGGTGGTGAATGTCTGTCCTGGGAATCCAGAGAACATATCCTAGATCCCTGTACATGTTTGTCAACCCAACCAAACTTTAAAGGGTAATTTCAGTTTTTTTTTTTCCATTGAAAATACCTTGTAGCCCCACTGGCCTCCATAGATGACATCATGTCCATAAAGCCAATCTCTGGCCACATGCAAGGCCATTTTATCCATTGGGCACACTGGGCAGTTGCCCAAAGCCCCACAAGCACAGGAGCGCCAGGTGGTGAATGTTTGTCCCAGGAATCCAGAGCACATGCCCTAGATCCTTGGGTCAGTGATGCTTATTTAACCAATGGTGTGTTCTTATGATGTGCAAAGAGATAAAAACCATGATGGAGCAGGGACTCCCTGACCTGCTAATTACTCTTGCAGGCTGCAGGGTGTGTCCTGACATAAGCATATTTATGTACATATTTGTTTCTGGCCCTAAGTATGAACTTGACCAGTTTTATGCTTCAAATTTAAGTCAAAGTTAAATGCGAATTGAATCCAAGCACTTTAGTTCAAGTCGGCCCAAATAAATGTTTAGTGAAAACTGGCAAATAAAAAATTGACTGTATCTGTAACCCTAATGCTAAGTTAGGGTTGCGATTGCTTTAGGAATTTGGGGATTAACTGACCTGTGTAGTCACTAGATGTTCCCGTTGTGGCTTAGCTTCTGGTTTGTTGGCCAGTCCGAAGTCACTTCCTGTTAATTCAACATAGCCCAAAGTTAGGCTGCAAAGGGAACATGGCATATCTGGACCAGTAAATTAAGTATTAAGACCTTTTAAACAACCCTAATTTAGGGTTAGAGTTAAAGTTATGTGAAGTTGGTCCAGAAGTGACTACAGAACCAAAGGTGATGTTGGTTTGAGACGGCTGTCACAGAGTGATGTGTTAACCATTACAAACCAGTAAAAAACCTTAACCCTAACTTTGATTTAGGGTTCCAATTATGGTTAACATCAGAGAGGGAAAAAATTGGATTCAGGATGTCTCAAAATTTAATTTTTGCACAAGTTTGGTCAAACAAATCCAAGCAACACTACCCACTAACACCTTATGGTGGCAGAGGTGAAGTGAGAACCTTTGATAGATGCTTGTATCTTTGCTGCCCTAAAATAAATTTTGTTGTAATGGAGACTAGAACATTTTTCTGCAGAACTTGCTGGTTGTTCAAAAAATCCAAAATGTTTCCCCTTAAAGGGTTGGACCCTCTAAGACCTTCAGTGATCATCTGTGATCAGTGAGGATAACCAGTAGTGTTTCAGTTTCCTGCAGCGCCACCACTGGGGAAATGAAGCATGACACTGTGCCTATTTGAAACCAATGGACAAGAAGGCACCTGCTACAGGTCAGACACTATAAGCATCAGCTGTGCATTGGGCACACCAGAGGAAGAGGTCTATGTAGTCCGACCGCGTACAAGTTGGTGTTCTCCACCAGAAAGCTAAGGAAAAAAACTTCTTGACTCATAGGGATTCTTGAGAAGAATACCTGTCTATTCACCATTTCTTTGCTCATAATGAGAACATCTTTCAAATGATGTTTTCCTCTGAACCTTTAATGATGCGACAGAGAAATAAGTTTCAAAAAATCTTTATATTGATTTTGAATTTAAATATTCACATTAATTCACTTCATTTCTTAAAGGTCAATTCCTCAGAAACTAACAATGCTTTTTTACGTTCGATTTAATTACTTGAGATATAATTAGGTTTTAAATCTTCCGGTTCTCCATGACTCCATAACTCTGGACTATAATGTCTAATAATGTCTGTAAATCAGTGAGCAGGACATTGCTTCCTTTGGTGGACCTTGTTTGGAGTATAGTAAGCCAGGTTAATCATAAGCGATATGAAGAAGGTCTATACCAGACAGGTTTCAGGGAACAAGTGGAACCTAATTTTTGACCCACCGGACCTACCCAACTGTCATGAGCTTTTACCTACATGTCCTTACTTATCGTAAGGACTTGCTCTGAATACTTCAGCGTTTTCTCTTCTGTGTATCTTTTTGCCTTGTTTTTATAACAAAGGCCAAATTTTATCTTTTTGAAATCTTGGCGTCGACATTTTTTTTTTACTTTTTATATACAAGGGGCTGCTGATAAGTCTTTGGCTTTACCTAGAAAGAAACGAGATAGGAAAATGCAACTTTACGTTTATTCCACATACTCTCTACTGATGTCAACACACTTCTTACAATGGTATTCCCAGTTCTGTAAGCCTTGCAAAAAGAAGGATTTCGGTTGTGCCTCAAACCAGTCCTCCGTAGCCGCCATGGCATCAGAAATGGTGTGAAATTTGGTAGCCTTGAAGTGTTTCTTCAGGTTTGGAAACAGATAATAGTTGGAGGGATCTAGATCTGGCGAATAAGGTGTTTGGTCAACCAGTTGGAAGCCTAGCTCCACCGGTTTTGCCGTGGTCACTTGTCCAGTGTGAGCGGAGAAATTGTGTTGCAGGAACAAGATTCCTTTGGACAGCTTGCCGCGCCTTTTGGCCTTCAGAGCTGCCTTCGATTAGTCCAAAAGTTCAATATAATGCCGCGCATTGATGGTGGAACCATTTTGAAGGTAGTTCACTAGCAGCACGCCCTTCTTATCCCAGAACACAGATGCCATCACCTTAGTGGCTGATTTTTGCACCTTGAGCTTCTTTGGATGAGGAGAACCACTGTGCCTCCACTATTTTGATTGCTCCTTGGTTTCAGGGTCATACAAATAAATCCAGGTCTCATCCATAGTGAACAGTCGATCCAGGAAGTTCTTATCATTCCAGAAACTCTGACAAATGGACGGGGAAGTTTTCACTCGCAGCTTTTCTGTTTTGTTGTCAAACATTTGGGGACCCACTTTGCAGAAGCTTCTTCATATTCAAATGTTCATGGATAATGACACAAACACGTTCACGAGAAATCCCCATGATGTCTGCTATTCCTTTAGCTGAAAATTACCGATTCTCCAGTATGAGGTTGTGCACAGCATCGATGATCTCCGGAACAACAACCACTCTTGGTCGTCCAGGACGTTCCTCATCGTTGGTGCTGCAGTGGCCCGTTTTAAATTTGGCAATCCCTTAACTGTAGAATATGAAGGGCATTGATCCCCCAATGTCTACAACCTATCACCATGAATATCCTTCACTGACTTTCCTTGCAGAAACAAGAATTTTATCGCTCCACTGCGATCATTTGCTGTGAATATTGCCTTAGATTCCGCCATTTTGTTTTCCTGCATGCCTAGATCACTACTGCCATAAGCTACAAACACAACATTTTGAAAACATATATTAGACACATAAGGCTTTCATGTGATGTAATATTCGTTACTAGTGTTGAGCGATTATTATCGAGAAAGTTGAAATCGGCACGGTTTTTATGTTGATCGGATTTTTTAGATCACGCGATAATTTAGGTTAAAATCGGGGGCATAATTTTTTAATATGGGCCCCATTTTCCGGGCTTTGTCATTTTGGGACCAAAAAATTTAAGTTTTAGGAATAAAAAGCGGGGTGAAGCTTGGGGTTTTGCGCCGTCAAGGCGGGGATGGGGTTTGGTTGCGATTGGTGGAAAAATCACATGACCTGTTTTCATAAAAACAGCCCTTCCTTTTTTTATGATCAGTGTGTGCCCAGTATTCAAAGGAGTGGGAAAGTGCGCTCGGCCTCTGGCAAAAAGCTCACAAAAATTGTTTTATTTTTTCCCCGGGAGACAGCTTTTACTTTTAGTGTAAACCCTTAAAGAATTAGGTAAATCAGAGTTTTGCAGATTTTGGGTTTGTTGGGAGAAAAATTTTAACCCCCAAACCGCCGGGCCCCTTTTTGGGCCCTTTTTGACAGAGACCCATTTTTGAAATTGTCAGGGTGTCACTTTATTGAGAATAAATTTTTTGACACTTTAATCTACCCCATGGGGTTCAGAGTTTGTTTTTCGTGAACATTGGGGCTTTAAGTTTAGTAAAAAAATTTTGGTCCAAAAAATGCTTGTTTTTTTGGGAAAAAAATATAAAAAAATTTCGTAAAAAATTTTTAAAAAATTTTCCCTTTTTTTCAAATTAAAAATTTTAAAGGTAAAAAGGGATGTTTTTCCATTTAAAAATTTTTTAAACTAGAAAACAAACCATATGTCTACTGAGGTTGGCTTTTTTTTTTTTTAAAATGCCCTTTTTTTTTTTTATGATATTAGGGGACTTAGAAATTTAGTAGTAATTTTCACATTTTCTAGAAAATTTGCAATATAAAATTTTTTAAAAAAAACCGCCCAGTTTAAAAGTGACTTTGATTGGGCCTGTTTGTTATTTAAACCCCTTTAAATGACTCTCAAAAAAAAAATTAACCCCCCAAAAAAGTATTAAAAACAGCATTTAGGAAGTTTTTTTTAAAACTTTTAAGGTGTTTTAAGGTTTTAAAGAAAAGGTGGAAGGGGAAATTTTCAAAATGTCACTTTTTTTTGCTTTTTTTCAATTTTTATACATTATTCACAAAAATCGGTAATGTGTTTGGGGAATGCAACTTAATTTTGATTTCCCAGTTTCTGGCTTTTTCAGAGATATCCCGTTGGGGCCCCTAGTGCTTATTTGGCTCAACCAAAAACCCCCAGAAAGGAGGGGGCCCCTACTGGACTCTGGGGGTCTTATTTTCATTTGTTTTTAAATTTGGGGGCCCATTTGGGTTTTTGGGGGAACACCTAAAGGTGTTTAAAAACTTAATAAATCCCCCAAAAAAAGACCCCTTATTGGTTTTAATTCCCCCCTTTAAAAGGAATATATCCAGGGGTGTAGTGAGTATATGCCCCCCAAGGGTTGTTTCACAAAATTTTTTAGGTTGGGTGAAAAAAAATGAAATAATTTTTTTTTTTCCAATTTTTCGAAATTTTTAAATTTGAAAATTTTTAAATTTTTTAAAAGGGAAACCTGGAAAAAAAGGGCCCCAAAACTTTGTTAGCAATTTCTTCCAAGTTCGGCAAAAACTTCCTGGGGGTGTAAAATCCCTTTTGGGGGGCGAAAGGCAGGGGGTTAGGGAGGGGTGTTATTTTGGCTTTTGGAACGCGATTTTTGGTGGGGCCAGTTGTTTTTACAAACCCCCCCCAAATTTAAAAGAAAGGTGAAAACCTTCCAAAAGCCGCCCCATTTTGGATTAGCACGCCTAATCGATCTCATCTAGGGGTGTTTTGTGCTTTAAAGGGTCCCAAGGTTTTTTCCCAAAATTTTTTTTTTTTTTGCATGAGGGGGAAAAGCGTTCCCCCAAATTTTTTTTTGGGCTTCAATTCAAACCCCGTTCCCCTTTGCAGAAAAAAATTTGACAGGAATTTTTATTAGGGGGGTGGAAAATTTGCAAGGGTATAGATTTTATATAGTTTTTTTTTGTTTTATTATTTTTTACAAAATAGAAATAGGTCTAAAAAAAAATTGCTTTTTTTAAATGTTTTTCCTGTTCTGATACCCATAACTTTTTCAGTTTTCTGTATAGGGCTGATTAGGGGCTTGTTTTTTGGGGATGATTTGAGTTTTTTTTTATTTCCCATTATGGGGGGCTATGCCGCTTTGTTCACTTTTTATTTAGGTTTTTGTGGGGCCCTTTTGAACAAAATACACTTTTATGGTATTTGTTTTTTTTATTTTTTTTTTGTTTACACGGTCCCCGAGCATTTATAGCTGACTTTGTTAGTATTATTTCGGCGGGCCCGATACGATTCCGCGATCCCCAAAATTTTTGTATTTTTTTTTTTTTTTACTGTTTTTTAACACAAAAAAACCCTTTTATTCAAAAAGGGAAAAAAGGGTTTTTGCATTGCCCCCTTTGAGAGCCAAAAACTTTTTTATTTTTCTGTGTACGGAGTTTTGGGTAGGGGCTTTTTTTTTTGGGGGCGGTTTGAGTTAAAGGTTTTTTTGGGTATCTTTTTTTGGGGGGGAAAAGGGAACTTTTTGATCATTTTTAAAATCCGTTTTTTTGGAAAAAAAGGGTGAAAAAACATAGAATCCAGTAGTTTTTTTTATTTTTATTTTTAACGCCCTCAGTGCATTTCCCGGGGGCCCAGTTGTTTTTACTCTCTGGGCGTTTACAATTAGGGGCGATACCCTATTTATATTTTTTTTTTAAATATTAAAGCATTTTTAAAAAAAGGGAAAAGGGTTTTTATTGTGTTAAATAAAATTTATGCATCGCTGTCTTCTGGAGCCCTAAATTTTTTATTTTTCCGTATACAGAGAGTGTAAGGACTTTTTTTTGTGGGATTTAAATGAAATTTTAATTTGGGGGCAAAATTTTTGGGGTTTATAAAGGTTTTTTATCGTTTTTTTTTATTTTATGTGCTCAGGATGTACAAAAATTGCAATCTGTGAATGTTTTTTTTTTTTGTTTTTTTTCGGCGTTCAAAATCGGGTTTAAAAACATGAGAGATTTATAGGGGGGTCGTTTCGGACGGGGAACCTGGGGGGGGGGGGGGGGGGGGGGGGGGGGGACCCCAAAAATGGGTTTTCTTTATTTTTTTTTTTTCTTTTTTTGGGGTTGGGTTGGGGAGTTTGTAAAGGGGGAAAAAGGGCAGTTACATTTTTTTAAATTTTTTTTTTTGTGTTTTTTTTTTAATTTTTTACTTTTTTTTTACTTTTTTTTCATTTTCTTACTTTTCCCCAGTGAGGGGTTTTTTAACAGAAAATCCCCCCTGAGGAAAAAGCAATGGGTTGATTGCTATTTGAAGAGGCGATCTGGGCAAGGGGTTACTGCTGTGCACGGTCGCCTGGCAAAGTGGACACCATGCTCAAAATGGGATTGTGGGCATTTGGGGAACTTTTCAGACTACCCGGGGTACCCTTTCCCGAAAGCGTTCCCCGGGGGGTCCGGCAGGGACGGGGGGCGGGGATCTCTGCCCCTTTCCTCGCCGATCGTAGGCCCGAGGGGCTACTCCCTTTCCTGCGCCCTTTATTTTTTGCGGCCATGACAGGCTGCGGTAATGAAGCGTTAAACACCCCCTGCCCGGAAACTCACTTTCCCGCCCGGGGGGTTTATGGGACATTTAAGCCCCGTTTGACGACTGCACGCCGTAAGGGCAGTCCCCAGCGCCAGCCTTTTTCTTCCAAGGGGTTTTGGGAAACAGAAGAAAAAAACTTTTACCCAAAAACCCTCCCAAAGCCCAAAGCCCTGGAAAAGTCGGAAATTTCCCGGTTTTGGCCTTTTGGGAAAAGTTGCCTTTCCGTTTGGGGGACAAAATGGGGGTTTCCCCCAAAGTCATGGCCCTCGCTTGCCCCCCCCAAAAACCCGTGCCCAGCCCGGCATTTCTTTGCCAGGAAAAAACGTCCCTCCCTGGCCAGACGTGTCATCCCCAAAAATTTTTAAGTGCGTTGTTTTGAAACTGTGTCCGGGGAAAATCCTTTTTCCCCACCGAAAACCCTGGACTAGAAGCAGGCCAAAGGCCCCCTTATCTCTGTGACAGGGCATGGGTGACGGAGTGGAAAGTCCCTTTGGGGGGGGACGGTGGGTCTTTAGGCTCGGCGCCCCCGCTCTTTTTAAAACCCCTTGGATGGTTTCAGGGATTTTCCAAGGTTTTTGGGGGATCACGGGCCCGGAAACCAAAAGGGTGTGTTGAAATTAATCTGTCTTTGGGGGACCGTCCAAAACCACCGGTTTAAAAAGTGTGGAAAGGGGTCTCCCGCAACGGAAAAACCCAGCGCTGGGTGGGGTGACAAAGAACCTTTTAGCCAAAGGGAAGGTGGTGTGCGATAACAGGCCCAAAATTTCCCGGCCGCCCTTTAAAGATGGGTAGGCTGGAGCCACCCATGCCTGGCACATGTCATGAACGTTGTCGTCCAGAAATTTCTAAAGAGCATTCCGGGTCTGGACTGCCTGCTGAAGAAGGCTCGAGGTCTGAGTTCGCACTTCGCCGTTGCCACCCTGCTTCGTACCGCCTGGCTGCGTTGCAGCGTCAGCTCGGCCTCCCCGTCAACTGTCTCAATTGTTGACGTGGCAACATGCTGGAATTCCCACCTCCACATGCTCCAGCCCATTGTGGCAGCAGCGCAATGCTATTTACGCAGTACGAAGTGACACTTTGGGCCTGACAGCAGCGGGCGGACCGCGGGGTGTTGAGCCACACCGAGAGTGGAGGCAGGGAAAGAGCTCTGCACCATCCTTGCCAGTTTTGAAGAAGCACCAAAAAAGGGCAGTGCGGACGTATGCCCCTTGTCAGCATGAGCATTGTGGTGATCTTAGTTTTGGAAAAGATCGTTGGACACTCTGAAACATCAGCTCCCACCAGCGATGGAGGAGGAAACGGACACAGATGCGGACACGGAGCCTTTCTCTCCGTCGAATCCACAAGGCCCGACAGTTTCACAATTTCATCAGTCTTCATTAGGCAGTGGTTCGGGGTCCAGGGCAAGTGCAAGGCGGCGCATCAGCTCTCAGGGTGCATCATCTCAGGCAAGTCAGGGCTGTGTTGAAGAAGTGCCAGAGGAAGCGGAGGAGGAGGAGGAGGAGGAAGTATTCCTGGACACCGACGTCACCGACGTCCCTGCCTTGGAAAGAGGTTGGCGCTAGAGATGGGCGAATTTCTCAAAAATTTGATTCGGTCACTTCGCCGAATTTTCCGACAAAATTGTTTATTTCCCCAATTTCTTGGCACGAATGCGTTAAAAAGGCTATTTTCCCGGTGAAAAGAGCCCCGCAGGGGTGTTTTCAATTGGCCCGTTAAAATTTCGGGGGCTTGGTTTTGGGCTTATACAAGTTGTGTTTTGTATTGACACCAGAGACTGCCGCGTCTTAGAATCACTTTACTATAAAAATTCCTGGGACTTAAGAGGGCAAAAAATGACCAAAAAAACTCAAGGGAAATGTAGGGTAAAATCATGCCCGCGAAAGCTGGAAAAAAACAAACTGAAGCTTGGTGGAACATTTGACAGAGTTGGTGCCGGGGGCAGCCCCGCCCGCTGAGGTCAGGCAGTGGCACAAAGACATTCTGGAGGGGGGAAAACAGAGGGAAGCCACAGAGTGGCCAATGGGGTGAGAGGGAGGTCACGGCGGCGCAGTATGAGGTAGGCGTGGCCAAAAGACATTCTGGAGGCGGGAAAACAGTATTAGGCCCGAGTGGCACAATCACAAGTGTGGAGGTCACGCCAGCAGCAGCATGAGATAGGAGGGACAATGACATTTGGAGGCGGCAAAACATATTTGGCCACAGGTGAAATAACAGTGTGGAGGTCCGGCGGCAGCAGATGAGATCAGGAGTGGCAAATGAATTTGGAGGGGGTAAACGTATTAGGCCCCAAAAGTGGCACAATCCACAGTGTGGGGCACGGGGGAGCAGTAGGATCAGGAGTGGACAATGACATCTGGGGGGTGGCAAAAAGAGGGCCACAGAGTGGCACAAATGGAGGCGGAGGTCAGGCGGGCAGCATGAGGTCAGGCGTGGCACAATGACACAGTGTGGAGGGGCATGGCAGCGCCCCAAACAGCAGCATGAGGTCAGAAGTGGCACAATGAACCGTGTGGATGTCACGGCAAAGCAACGCAGGAGCTGAGGTATAGGGGTGGCACAATGACAGAGTGTTGAGGTGGGTGGCAAACCAGTCCTGGTAAAAAATGGGGGGTAGGGAGATGGAGAAACTGTCAGCAGATGTGTGGCATCCCGGGGGTGGCGAATCGAATAGTGGCTGAGGCGGGAGTTTGAACCAGAAAGACGCCTAAAGGATTGGTGTGTGGAAAAAACCCGGCCGATCCCGCTGATTCATTTGAAAGGGAGTTCTTCCACAATTTCAGTGGACCGGGTTTCCTTGGGTAACGATGGCCCCGCCGATGAACCCCGTCTGTGCCACTATGGCCGGAGGAAGCTTCTCCCTGCAAACTCGGCAAATTGCGGCCCCAAATCCAGTTTGGGTGCCCATAGCCAGCGGGTTTCTAGCTGAGGTGGGAGAGTGTGTCCAAGTAGCCAAACCCGTTGGTTAGGGCTGCTCCAGGTCTGTGCTGCTGTGGCGAATGCCCTCCCCATAGGGGGTGAAGGAAGCGCTCTAGTGACTCCAGACTTGGTTACTACTGTGGAGTGGTTATGCTCCCACCCCCCACCCCCTTCCCGCAGCCACGGCGTTGGGGAGTGAGCCTGAGGAACCCCCCGGTCAGCCCCGTCGGGAGGGACGATGCGCCATAGCAGCGGCCAACTGATTAGGAGGATTTCCCCATAGTATTTTAGTTTGTTTCCCCAAAATGGGAAATGCCCCATTTTGGGGGTGGGGGGTCCCTAGGGTGGAGAGGAACATCCTTGCATGCTACACCGGGGATAGAGGAAAAGATGCGGGCCTCCTTTTCCCCCCAAGGGCCCACTCCCTTTCCTTTCCCCGTTTTCTTTCCCCCGGGTTTGGGGGGCCGCCCCCTTTTTTACCACCCCCTCCTCAGTGCTCCCCTTCCTCCTTGTTGGGGAGAAATCCAAAAGAAATGTTCTGCCCGGCCTCCCTCCAAAATTTAAATTCCGGATTGGGGAATTTCTCCCGGGGCCTCCCCTCCTCCACAATTTTTAGCATTTTCCGGACTAAGCGTTTAAAAAGAGTTTTTTCCGTGCCTGGGTTTAAAAACGTCGCCTCCTGTGGCCTCAACAAAGGGGAGTGCAGCAGAGCTGCCACGGGGACATAAAAGTTACCAAGGGGGTACTTCTGTCTGCTTGGTCATCAAAAAATCTTTTTAAAGGGCCTTTTCTGTTCATACAGTCGGTCCAAACATGTGCAGGCTGGAATTTCCAGGGGGTGGAAACTGCATATCAGAGTGTGTTGGGGGAGGGTTCTGCCGCTGAAATTTCGAGGGGGGGTTCCTGGCTGTGTCGAATGGTTAAAGTGATGCACAGTTTCCTGCCCTTTTTCAGAATCTTCTGAAGACGGTGGAAGACTTCAGGAACCTTTTTAAAAACCGATTAAAACACGTGCGCCATGCGGGTGCATGGACCATCCCCCCCTCGGTGCGGGGCGGACACCATGTTCCTCCCATTGCCCGTCCCCAGGGTTCCGATTTGCAGTTGGCGGGGGGAAACCACACATCGATTTCTTGCTGCATAGGGGAGTTATCCCTGGTGACTTCGTTCCCCGGGGAAAGAAAAGGTGTGAATGCGTGACATGCGTCCCCTAACATGTGTATGATGGGCGTACTTTGGAGGGTGAGATGGTGGTGGTGGTGGAGGAGGAGGAGGCGGGGCTTGGCGCGGTGCGCAGTTTGAAAACGTGGGGGAGAAAGCGGGTTCCTGTCCAAATTGTTGGTGTGCCTTTGGGGAGGAAGACATTACCCAGTGGGCCCTATAGGGGGTTACTGGCCCTGCCCTAGTTACAGCTCCAGACATCCCCCGCTGCCGTGCACCTTGGAACAAAAACGTAAGCTAAGGACTGGACACCTTTGTTTAAAATATTTTTGAAGTGTGGTACTGCCTTTTGGAAAAAGAAATTACGGTTGGAACTTCCCTCTCGGCCGGCACAAGCCATTAATTCTCGAACGGGAGAGTCCCCATTTGAAAAAAGGGGGGACGCAGACAACAAAAATTGGACAGGAGCACGGCAGCTTCTGACCTTAGGATGGGTTTGGGGCATCTGTTGTCTTTTTGCAATCGCCCGCTGAACGACTGTGGCCCATGGTACGGGAGCAGGAGCATCTGGAGGGAGTGATGCAAGAGAAACAGCTCCCTTTTGCAGGGTGGTGGAGCCTTGACTGGTGCAAATGGCTTTTCGTTTCCGGGGGCTGCTGTGCCCGTTGCTGTGAGCGGGAAGGATGGGGCCCCCCACATTTTGGGGCAACTTTTTTTCCCAGGCCCACCGGATTGGGGGACGCTGAGGGGTTGGGCGCAGGGCCGGTTGGTGCCAACGTTAGCTCCCTGGGCCCCGTTCACTTTCGGTTTCCCGAAATTTTACATATAAAAAAACCAAATGGGGGGAAAGAAAAAAGGCTTTATAAAAAACTTTTTTTTTTAATAAGTGAAAATAAAATTTCATGCAAAAAAGACGCCCTAAAGAAAAAAACGCAAATTAAAAATTAGCAAGGCTTTACCCCATTGGGAAGGCTTAACCCCAATTCCCTATCGAAGGGCCCTCAAATTTGGGAGGAGCTTTAAGGGCCTAAACTTCAACCCAATAAAAAGGGGTATCGCCCCAATAAGGGCGGTCCAGGCAGGAGCCTGTTTCCCGCCAAAAAGCCTTTAAACCAATAAATAACCCAATGGTTTCCCTTTCCCAAAATTTTTTCCCTTTTCCCGAAATCCTTTAGGGGGTGATTGGGGATTAAAAGGAGACCAAAAGGAGGGTTAAAAGGCTAGTATTTTTGTGTGTTTTTGGCAAGCCTTAAAAAATAAAATGGGATAAGAATGTGGGAAAAGAAGTGCTGAAAAATTTTGAATTTTTTTAAGAAATTTAGCGCCAGAAAACCCTCAAGAGAAAAAAAGCCTCATCACCCGGGATTATTTTACTCACGGTTTTCCCAGGTTTTGGGGCGGTGATAAGGGAAAAAGGGAAAGAGCAATTTTGCATTAAAAAGGCCAGGTACAGGCAAACTTAAACTTTGGATGAAAGGGCCATTTTGAGGGAAAACAAAAATAGATTCGATTCACTAGATAAAGCAAAAAAACCAAATGGAGAGCCAAGTGTGGGTCTAACTGGCCAAACGAGGGAGGGTTGTAAGGGAGCCCCGTCCCCCACCCTTTAAAATTTTTCCGGGAGGGGCCCGGGGTTTTGTGAGACGCGTTTTGGCTTGGCCCAGAGTTTTTAAAAAAGGGGCGCGTAGTGGCCCCCTACATGACGTCCGAGCAAATATACTGGTTTCGTCCATGGACACTAACCCAAAAAGGGAAAACGTTTCCCATCGAGACAAAATGGCTGAAATGGGAGTACGTGCCAAATTTTGCCATTCATTTCAATTTTTACGGTATTTTTGGGTGGGGAAAAGGGGGAGATGAAGACTCCCAAGGGGAAATTAACCCGGGAAAATAGATG
>JAODAL010039953.1:0-37450 GCA_025379985.1 Phyllomedusa bahiana
GATCCACAAAAATCAAAAACATTAATTTATATTCCCCACAGGTGAATTGAAGGTGCAAAAAAAAAATCGTTATTATACCAAAACTAACAGTTACTGTTTTTTTTATTTTGCGCACCAAAGCATTGTTCATTGACGCGCATCTACGTAAATTTAAAACGAAATTTATATTCAACAGGTAATTGAAAGGTGCAAAAAATACCGTTTATTATATAAAAAACATAACATTACGTTTTTTTTTATTTTGACACCCACTTTTGTTCATTGACCAGCATCTTAAATCTTAAAAAACACAATTCTATATTCACACAGGTGAATTGAAGGTAAAAAAATCCCGTTTATTATCCCAAAACATAACATTTACGGTTTTTTGACTTTTGCGCCCCAGCATTGTTCTTGACGCAGCATTACGTAAATCTTAAAACACAATTCTATAGCCCCCACGGGTGAATTGAAAGGTAAAAAAAATGTGATTATAAAAAAACATAACAATACGTTTTTTTTATTTTGCCCAGACATAACAATCCTTTTCCCGGCATTTTTAATCTGGGGGTCAAAAAGGTTTAAGGGTCATACTGCGGTCAGGACAGGTTATCAATGTCCGTGAAACAAAATGGGGGTTGAAAGACTCCTTTTTGCGGCATTTTTTAAAATTGGGGGTCTGCGGTTTTTGGGGTATGCTGCTTTTCCGGACAGGATATTCAATGTCCAGTTAAGAAACTATGGTTCAAATCATATCCTTCTGGCACTTTTTAATTTGTGGAGATGCGGGTTTAAGGTCAGGCGTGGTCAAGACAGGAAGTGGAAGGTTGTATTTTTTTTCTTGACTTTTTAAAACCCTAAGTGTTTCCCTAAGATTTACACTACCCCATTGACGTTGGGGATGTTAATTTCAGCTTCTCCAGCCTTGTTTGGTGTAATAAAAGAAGGGGGTTGTTGCTCTCCCTAGACTTTAAGGGAATCCTCAAATCGATGCCATATCGAAAAAAACCTTTTCATAGCGGCCGACTATCGACTTTTACTCCCCCGATCCGATACAAAAGCAAAGCTCAACATACAGGAACGATTGAATTTTGGTCAACTGGTTTGTAGGGGCCCCAAATCTTAATGGTTTTGGGAAGCGATCAAACACTTATTTCTCACTGCAAAATGCAAAAAAAATTTATATAATTTATTTCAATTTGATTTTTTTTGGGTTTATTTGGTATTCTAGTTCAATGTTAAATTACCCCGCCCCTTTAAAAATTTTGCGTTATGTCAGTGGCAAAATTTACACAAACAGCAGGGATCAAAAAAATTATTTCCTTTAAAATGAGCTTTTTTCATCTATATCAACGCGGATTTGTGCTGGGTTATCCTTAAAAAAAAAAGTCCAGAGCAAGGATCAAACACAGATTTAGGAGTACACCTGCTAATGGTATGGACCCTTATGCTAAAGATCTAATAGTAGGATTTTTTTCATTTTAGTATATCATTATACGATTTGATAATTGAGAAATATACTGTACCTATATTGATATATAAAAACAAGCTTTCACATTTCAGTATGTAAAACAATATAATGGCATTCTTTACAATACATATTGAAATATTTTACAGAAGATAAATTAGCTCAAAATTTCAGCTTAATCCCTAAACCAGATGGGGTAGTTTGCATGAAATAAATGGTCTGTAGTGAGTGGCAAAGGATACAAAATATCAATAACCTAAGACTTATCTCAAGCTTTGTTCTATTTCCAGTAAAACAATTATTATCATCATATTTCTTTTGAATATTGAAGACGTACTATCACTTTTCTTTATTGCAGCCTTTCTTGTTGTTAGAAGAATAAGGAGCCAATGAACAAGTGGCTCTCAGTACTCCAAGTACTTTATAGAGAAAGCTATTAGGTCTTCAGATAAATTCTTATTATTGCTAGCTGCT
Organism: Phyllomedusa bahiana; assembly: GCA_025379985.1. Taxonomy (NCBI): domain Eukaryota; kingdom Metazoa; phylum Chordata; class Amphibia; order Anura; family Hylidae; genus Phyllomedusa; species Phyllomedusa bahiana. Next base: position 1,922 of record JAODAL010039953.1, read on the forward strand.
AAAATGACAAGAGTGCCAGTTTGGGACGTAGATCAAACAACTATTGTGTTCACTGCTCCCTAGAGCTAAGAGAGCACTCGACATACATTCCAAATGTAATAAAAAGCCTCAGAAGAAAAACTCCTTCTATTTGCAAAATTCTTAATTTTTGCCTTGATAGTCTTTTTATCCATTTTGATTTAAAGCATTTCTTAAATATAAGGTATTGTCAAATCTTTAAAGGAATCAATATGCCATGATTCATGCATGACTCGTTGTTGCCCGTAACTCCTAGACACCACTATACTTCATAAAAAAAAAATTAACAAGTAAACATATTGCAAGAGGAAACATATTGTATTATTGTCGTAATGAAACAATTTACTTCAATATGTTTTATGTTTTATCAATATAAGGCTAGGTTCACATCTGCATTGTAGGTTCTTTTCAGAACCACTATAGATCCGTATCATGACAGACACTAACGGGACCTGACAAACCCCATTGACAACAGTGGGGTCTGTTGGGTTGCCGTTATAGTGTCTTTGGTTTTTGCCATCATTTTAGATGGAATCTGTGATGGAGTCTCTAAACGGAACCTCCAACACAGGAGTAAACCACGCAGAATACCTAATGTACACTATTAAATTTTGACTCTGCACAACTTACAAGTTGCTCCAGGTGGTTGTCTTAAAAATGTATGAAGATTGAAGATTTCTGTAACTCATGTTAAATTGAAAGGATATGATGGTTGCACAATAAACACAGGCCCAAGATTAATGATGAGCGATGACGGCAATAATCGTCACCGGGTCAATAACAGATTGTTGTAATCATCGGTCCGATATCCGATTACCGATTATGATAATCGCCGATAACCATTAAAGTCTACGGGAGAGAAACACCAGCTTAATTTTTACACCCAAACAGGTGAGGTGAAGCTGGAATTAACATCCACAACAGTAAACTGGATACATGCTACGTTTTAGGCAAGACAATTAGGCTCTAAGGGTCACAGAAAAAAATCACAGGCTAAAATAATTAATTCCTTTCAATGTCTAACTGAAAACATGAGGAAAGTGTAGCCACAGCAGATACAGTGGTAGCTGCTACGGGCTCCCTGTGACACAAAAGACGATAGCGGTATTGGAAATGGCACATAGTAACTGGCAGGAGACCCCTATTACTTTTTGCACCAGGGACCAAAAACTTGTCATATATGTGGTGGCAGCAGGGACATCCCAATGTGGAACGCGGAGGTTCAGCTGACAAGGCCCTAGTTACAGTGGGTGCGGTGAGAGACAGGGCTGCCATCAGTCATCTGTTAACCGTTTCATGACCACATGCAGCTAAATCAAATGGAGTGTCCACCCATTACTACTTCCTTTTTTTAACATGTCATTGGGCACCTTTTTGATTCTGGCCCCTGACAGGAATACTGCCCTATTGGCACCCCTGGCATCCATTTTAAAGTAGCCTGACCCCAAAACCATCAAAAATGCCCTTATGGACCCTCAGAATTAACATTCGCAAAAAGAAATTGACTAATTTAAAAAAAACATTTTTTTCCAATGCTGCTGCTGCTACGGCTACTTGCCATTCTACTGCTGGCACATTGCTGACGTTGTTCCACCATGACATTAGAAGGTGAAGAAGACGCAAAAGATGTCTCCAGATGGGCAACGAGCCCTGTCTCATATTCCTGCATTCTAATGTCAGTTTGTGTGGATGAAAGGAAATTGCTCACTTTTGATTTGGAACGTGGATCAAGGAGGGTGGACACCCAGTAACCGCTGTTTAATTTGATGGCCTCAAAGCGTGGGAAATAAGCGTTATTCAATAAGTTCAAAGTAGTATTTTAGTGATTTGGACATTGACTATCCCTGTCCTGTACCGCAGCTTGACCCAAAAACCTGCATGACCCACAGATTAAAAAGCTCCGGAAGAAAGTAGTCTTTGAACCACTATTTTATTTGAACTGGACATTGACTATCCCTGTCCTGTACCGCAGCATAACCCAAAAACCTGCATGACCCACAGATTATCAAGTGCCGGAAGACAGTATTATTTGAACCAGTATTTTAGTGAACTGGACATTGACTATCCCTGTCCTGTACCGCAGCATGACCCCCAAACCCGCAAAGGTGCCCTTCTGGAGCGTGAGCAGACAATTTGCTAAAAGACATAAACTCTTAAAAAAAAATATTATTATTAATTTAAAAAAATAACTAGTTTTCCAATGCTGCTGCTGCTACAGCTGCTTGCCATTCTACTGCTGTCACATTGGTGACATTGTTCCACCTTGTCATTAGAACGTGAAGCAGACAAAACAAATGCCTGTTATAAACCACATTTTTTACAATAGGATCTGTAGTATAGCTGGTTTTGGACAGCACCATGACCACAAAAATTATAAAAATGACCTCTCGGCCACTGTTAAAAATTGTGAGGAAGAAATGCCACCTAGAAACCACATTTCTCTACCAAAGGACCTGGATTATAGTTGTTTTTCACAGCACCATGACCCCAAAACCATTAACAGTGCTTAAAGGAGTTTTATCGTTTGAACTGTTCGTGCTCTTCAGCTAATTCTCTGAGATTGAATTTGAAATCCATGGGCGAGTCTCTTCTCTCAGCAGACGTGTCTCTTCTCTCAGCAGGCGTGTCTCTCCTCCCAGGAGACGTGTCTCTCCTCACTGAAGACCTGTGACATCATCATTTTGTATGAAGCAGGGGATGCAGGAGGTTGTCTGGATATTACAGCTCTGTAGCCTCCTGAATGCGTCTTATGTCTGCAGCCTTCAGGCTCCACAAACTACTTGCTGTGCTATATGCATTTATACACACAGATGAGACATGTGAGAAGTGTACACTGCCTCCTCCCTCCTCCCCTTCTGTTACCAGACAGGAGACTGTATTACTGTGGTATATGCAGTTATACACACAGCCTGAACTGATGAGACATGTGAGGAGTGTACACTGCCCTTCTCCCCTTCTCTCCCCCTGTTAACAGGCAGGAGACTCTATAAGACTCTGTTATATGAGGGGATCTGTGACTTAAACAGCCAGTAATTGCCCAGATCATTCACCCTAGAGCTGGGAGATGTGTATACAGCTAGCAGACCTTGGTTTCACTATCGATTTTAACAGCTCAGAGGGGAGAAAACACAGTGTTTACAGGCAGCCAATCACAGCGCGGTGGCCGAGTCAGGGGCGTTTCCAGTCTGGGAGCTTCTTCCAACAGGCTGAATGAAATGTCAGCCAGCCAATCACCGTGCAGGGAGCGTGGCTAGGGGCAGGATCCGGACAGAGGGTGTGTCCCGACCAGCAGCAGCAGACACAGAACACAGATTTACAGAAAAGCTCATATCTGCTAAACCAAGTGACAGAGGTAAGGCAACCCAATTACAAAAGTGCTTATTTTTACTGTCTGAGACATGATTTTTGTAATGATAAAACCCCTTTAAATTTTCATGACGAAATTAGTAAATGGAATACGTTTTTTTTTTTCATAAAACCATGTACAATTGGTATCTTTTACAGTCTCCTAACCGCAAACCCAGCAAAATGATTTACAATTGCCAAGTAGGACTAGCAATTGATATTTTTCACCAAATTATCGAACAAGTGCGCTCTTTGTGCCAAACTGAGAAGCACGGAGAGCAATAGAACTATTTGCTACGTTATATGGCTTAAATATGGTGTTTTAATGATTATCGTTAAGATTTTCAGGAAAATGATCGCATCATCATGGAAATCCGATAACCGTAATAATCTTGCCAATTTCAAATTTTGACGATAATATCACTCATCCCTGCCCAAGATTTGTCCTTGAAAACAGATCCATAGAAATCTAAGCAAACATTTATGATCATACAAAGGTTCTGTGCAAAATAATGTCATGACTTCTATTATTATTGCAAATCCCACTGACCTTTAATTTGTCTGTCTGACTTCCATTTATTTATGGAAAAGAATTCCACAGAACATTATGCTTTAATGCCCATAAAAAGTAAGTAATAGAACCTAAGGACAATGAGACGTGCACATGACATTGTGGCCTGTGATTGGTTGCACCTGTCATGTGAATAATGAACGTTCACTGGCTACTTCCAGGATGTACAGTCCAGCAGCTGGGACGGAAGGAAACCATCCCAGAGGCAAGTGGGAGCCTTCTCTTTTATTTTTTTATCAGGTTCCGACGGACCAATGAGCAGTCTTAGATCCCAGGACACCCACTTAATTATTGTTTCTTGCACATTTTGAGCTCTTTTTTCTTACAGTAAGAGTTGTGCTGCACTTCATGCCCCTTCTTGCTGTCGAAAGGAAAAAACGAAATGGAACTAATGCAGACTTTCTAATCATTATGATTATATTAATATTGTAATTAAAGGAGTTTTCTCACCAAGCTGTTCAAGTTACAAGCATTTTAATCTCAGTTTTACTGATTCGAAATCGGTGATTACGATGTTCAGCATCTAGCTGAGCCATTTTACAACTGCAGGAGATTTTATCTCTCTTCAGTAGACACGAGGTACATGTGTTGTTAGGACTGAAAACAATGGCTTTATCTGTAATCTCCATAGTGAGCTTGTGAGCTCTTTCCAACCATAGGGTGATGTCACTCCTTGCACTAAGCTCTCTCATATGATAACAGTTATGGTCAGGAAGCCAGATAATCATAGACACCTGTGTGCACTCAGAGCACCTAAAATATCTCTTATCTCATGACTAAAGTAAAATCTATTGCCCAATGCATTTTGAAAAGGCCTTCCTTTAAAAGCGTCCCTTCATGTTGAAATCTAGTTTTTGTAGTGGAAAATCACCTTCAAGCAAAGCCCCATCTCATAAAAATATTTGGAATGTTAAAGGGGTTTTGCCAAGAAGTGAGTTCCTTACCTGACAGGCTGATACTCCCCTCTTGAGGCCTGAAAAAAGGGGCATTGTGTTTCTGTGTTTAAAAAAGCAAGTACCTCCTCTGTGATGTCATCACTCCACCTCCCATGCATATTCCTGATACTCAGTCCTGTAGTTCAGCAAACATTGTTTTGCTAATCCACATAGGAGAACTGTATTGTGCACAAGCTATATGCGTTTTTATTTCTCCCTCTTATTTGCTCAGGAGAGAAGATAAGCTCAAAAGGTAGCCTTCTTTCATTCCTTCACGAAGAACTGCAGGGGGCGAGGGAGATGGACTGAGCAGAGGAGCCAGGGAGCGTCTGCATGTTTTCTCAGATAATTACATTACAACCAGTGTAATCTCTATACAAAAGATACAAGATCTTTCTCCCCAGTCCCTTCAAAGCTCGTTTAAACTGTCAGGAAACCAAGGGCATATAAGTCAGGCTGCTGCTCTCAGAGGCTTCACTTTTTGGATGACATATATTTAGAAAAGTGATTAAATACCCATTTTGGAGGATCCCAACCCCTATAAGAGAAATAGACAAAATGCCTTTTTGACATCAGTCCATGTAACCAGTGGTGCTCACAGTCTAACTCACAATTTAATCCGGTCAGATTACTTATAGTCACAGAGTTTGTAAGGCTGAAAAAATACATCCATCCAGCTCAGCTAAATATCCTGCAGTGTTAACCCATAGGAAAGCATAAATAGGATAAAAAGCTCTTTCCTTTCACCAAATCTGAGTCAACAGCCCTCCTCCAGAAATAGTCACTATAACTTTTAATATTACTGCAGTCTAGAAATGTGTCTAGGCCTCTTTTAGTGAGTTAACAAAGTTCTGTAACAGCTTTGGAGAAGTCGATAACCTGGGCCACCGCAAGTGAAAGTATCAGCCACGCCAGGAAGTGGAATCTAAGTAGGTCTTGGTATTCGCCAGAGCTCACCGCAAGGCAGATTGGGCTTGCTGCACCGGGGGTCCTACCGGGTCACTACCCCTGACGCGAATTTCTTCCGGTGGCAGCCGAGGTGCAGCGTGATACAGATTTATAGAGAAAATTCAGGTACAGGCAGGAAGGTCTTTGACAGTCGGAAAAGGTTCGTGGTCAAGGGATGGAGGCAAACAGTACGGTACATAGTATAACTAAGGTAACAACTGGGAAAGTTTTCTCACAAGGCACTATTGATCCAGCAAGGGATAGAGGAAGAGGCAGGGTTAAATAGTGTCAGCGCCCAGTGAAAACCAATCACCAACGTGGTAACTCTTTAAAACTTGCAGAGTGGCTGTGTGTGACAGCCTGCAGGCAGAGAGCGAGAAGCGAGGTGATGTGAGTAGAAAGGACCGGGACTAGCAGAGCAGGTGTGCCCACGACTCAGTAAGCAGGTCGCGGCATCATCCGCTGCGGTGGGGGTACAGGTGCGCACACAATGGAAAGCACGGGTAGTGGGGTTGTTGATAACATTACCCCCTCGCCCCCCGTTTTGCCTCCCCCTCTTTCTTGACTGGAGAAATTTAAGCATAAACTCATGGTCCCGGAGGTTGTACTCTGGATCCCATGACCTTTCCTCCAGCCCGAACTCTTTCCAGTCAATGAGAAAATATAGCCTCCCCCTAACAGATCTCTTTTGCCATGAAAACATTGGTGGTATCAGCTTCAGCTGAAGGGGAAACTATTTTCCAAGAAAACCAGTTCAGGACTAATGCTTTCAGCAGGGAGACATCGAAGGAGTTCAGGACGCATATCATAAAAGGAAACCGGAGCCTATAGGCCACTGGGTTGATGTGTTTCAATACCTCGAATGGCCCCAGGAAGCATGGGCCCAGTTTGTAACTGGGGATCTTGAGCCACACCTTTTCTCCAGGAGCAAAAATTGGGGAAGGTCTCCTCTTTTTCTCTGCTTGGACATTCATACGAATAGACGCTGATTGCAGGGAGTGCTGTAACTGATCCCAGAGGGGCGATGTCCACCGGTCTGAGACAATATGCCGAGGAAGCCCATGCAGACAGAAGGTGTGTTGGAAGAAGAGGCTGGCAAGGCGTGAAGCAGAGGGCATGTTCGGCAGAAGAAAAAAGTATGACATTTTTGAAAAAACGGTCAGTGACCATCCAAACAACGCTATTACCAGAGGAGGGAAGAAGATCAGTGACAAAGTCCATAGCCACGTGAGTCTATGGGCTATTTGGGATGGGTAGAGGCTATAGCAGACCTGCTGACTTGAGGAGAAGCAAATTGTTCTGGGCACAAGTGGTACAAGATTCAAAAAAGTCTCGAACATCCTTAACAAGACTAGGCCACCAATAAAAAGATATTAGAGAACAAAATGTTTGCCCCCCAGGATGTCCAGCAATTCAAGAGCAATGTTCCCATATTAGTATCTTCTTTCAGAGTGCAGGACGTACGTACGTCTTGCCCGGAGGGACACAACGGAAGTCCACAAGAGCAACAAAGATAAAGCGTTCAGAGGAAACGATGTGCCGAGTATCTGGTTCTTCCCCTGTCACATCAGAGGCTCAGGAAAGGTCATCCACCTTGACATTCTTCTCCAGAGGGCGAAAATGAATCAGGAAATAAAACCGAGAAAAGAAGAGGAACCATCAGGCTTGGCATGGATTTAGACTTTGGGATGTATGAAGGTACAGGAGGTTTTTGTGGTCTGTGTAGATATTGACCGGGTGACGAGCCCCCTCCAGGAGATAGCACCATTCCTCCATGGCTAGGTTGATGGCCAGTAGTTCCCGATCCCCGATGGTGTAAGTCTTTTCTACAGAGGAAAAAGTCTTAGAAAAGAACCCACATATGAGGGTCTTGCCTTTGGGACCTTTTTGTGTAAGGCCCACTCTGACCTCCACCGAAGATTCATCGACCTCTAAGAAAAATGGCTTCTCAGTATCTGGCCATGAAAGCACAGGTGCAGAGGCAAATGCTGATTTCAGCCTACAGAAGGCTTCTTCAGCCGCTGGTGGCCATAGCTTTGGGTTAAATATATGAATAAATCCCTTTACTTGCTTCAATGTGTTTCTACGTATTGCCAATTAGAAGGTCCCCATACCTTCTTGCATAATATTCAGAGCATATATTTGACAACAATAAACTTTTAAAATAATTTCTTTACTTATTCAATAAATTGTAAAACATTACATAGCCAACATGACTTACCACACATAGCTTTGGGTTGCCATTCTTCTTGGTGAGTGACACCATTGGGGCCACCACCATTGAGAAGTGTGGCACTAGTTGGCGAAACCCAGAAACCGCTGTATGGACCAAAGGCCAATGGTCAAATACCACTGCAGGATGGCAAACAATTTTGCGTAATCCATCTGCACACCCTTGTCCGGGAAGATATAGCTGAGAAATGGGACACTGTTCTAGTGGAAGAGGTGCTTCTCTAGCTTGGCATAGAGGCAATTACTTTGAAGACACCTCAGAACTTGCCGTATGTGAACCTGGTGGGACTCTGGACAACATATAGACAACAACACAGGTGCATAGGAGGTCCCTGAATATGTTATTGACAAACTCCTGGAAGACCGCACTCAAAATGGATATCACGAGTGTTGAAGGCTGTGTTCCACTCGTCCCCCTCGTGGATCTGAATGCAGTTGTATGCTCACCTCAGGTCCAATTTGAAAACAATCTTGGCTCCTCGGAGCCAATCTAAGATTTCAGTAATCAACGGCAAGGGATAAAGGCCGAGAGCGTGGAGCAATGTGATGTGAGTAACTAAGACCGGAGCTGGCGCTGCGGGTCACGGCGCCACCTGCCGCAACAGGTGTACGAGTGCGCCCGTAACCCACAGCACAGGTAGTGGGGACGTTCATAACAAGTTCCACAGTCTCACTGGCTTTACAATAGAGAATCCTTTTCTATGTTTATGTAGAAACCTTATTTTCTCTAGGCGAATAGAATGCCTCCTTGTTATGGATACAGTCCTGGGTATAAATAGATTATGGGGGAGATCTCTATATTGATACTTTTTATACATATCTATTAATTCACTCTGGAGCCGTCTTTTTTCTAAACTAAATAACCCTAATTTTCCTAATTTTTATTATCACACTGGATGTTGTTGTTACTTTCATTGCCCCCTATTAATCTGTACATCTCTGCCACTAATAATATATTTATACATCATGTGCATCTCTGCCTCTATTAATTTTTCCCATTAACCAAGTAATCTTGGTTTCCTAAGTGCATAAGCTTTCGTTTATCAGCTACTTCTGTGCCCAGACCTCTAACTTATCCAGATCCCTTTTATAACAGTATACTGTTCTCTTGTGTGTTAATTTTTTACGCGGTTAAATATTATCTGCAAAGATTGATATTTATACTGTTTAATATGCCTGTAAGGTCATTAATAAATATATCAAACAGAATAGGGCCCAATACTAACCCCTGTGGCACCCCACTAGTTAAAGGGATCCAACCCTAGTACGTACCATTACTCACCACCGTTGGATTTCTATCACTGAGACAATCACTTACCCACCTGAAAACATTTCCCCCAGTCCAAGCATTCTCATTTTATGTACCAACCTTTTTTGTGGCACAGCATCATATATTTTAACAACATTAAAATATATGACATCCAATGACTCACGCTAATCTAGTTTCAAACTAAGAGACTCATAAAAGCTGTTTAAAATAATTTGAAAGAGCTGATCCTTCGTAAACCCATACTGATACAGAATAGCATATTTTAGTAAACTTTCAAACTATTTACCTACAACAGATTTAAAAATTACAGGCCTATATTTTCCGGGCTAGTTTCTGGATTTTGGCACCACATTTGTTATGCATCATTTCTGTGAAACAGACCCTGTCATTATGGAGTCCAAAAACATTAGAAATAACCACCTGTCTATCACATTACTTAATTCCCTTAGAACATGGGGGTATATAATCTAGACCTGGTGACTTGTCTATTTAAACTTTTTATGGTGAAGATGCACTATTTTCTGGGTTAGACAGGAGACATTCATTGGAGAGTTTACCTCATCCCTTGTCATAGTAATAGAAATGTCCTTTTCCTCTCTGAATATAGTAATTTAATAGATTCACCTTCTCCTCTTTACCCTCTATAATTCCTCCCTCATTACTTTCCAAGGAGGCGTGCCTTTCAGTTTTAACTTTTTTTAGTATTAACATAATTGAAGGACATCTTGGGGTTAGTTTTACTCTCTTTGGCAATTAGTCTCTCTGTTTTCAGCTTAGCTGCCTTTATCTTTTTGTTACATAATTTCTTTTTCTCTCATAGCTTTTTAGTGTATGAATGCAGTAAAAACACTTTTTTGGTTAGTTATAGCCTCCTTTACATTTATATTTATCTACATGGGTTTCCTTCTGTTGCATACCTTTTTATACATACAGTATGTAATTCAGAGTTAAAATTTAGGATGCTTTTAAAAATATCCAATTTAGTGTAGACGTTTTCCCAGATTAAAAGCTTCTCTTCACTGATTGAACGTTGACTTGCTAAATTCTATTTATGACTGATAGATAAAATAGCCTCATGAATGATAAGAGGTACTTTATCTAATTTGTATTGTGGTCATTATTTTGTAGGTGCACCCCCAACATGCACCTTTGTTGTTCTGTCAATTGATTAACATTAAGGGCGGCATGTATGAACAGGGTAGCGCCAGATATCTGGCATCTTCTCAGCCCAATATCAGGCAGAGCCTTCGCTACATGTTTAAATGTCCCGCACGCCGTTATCAGGTGCATTACATAGCGCCCGCGGCACTTTGTAATGCACCTGATTTCGGAGGAAACACTAGAACTGTATGAAGCTATAGATTTATAGCTTCCCTATGGTATTTCTAGGCGCATTACTGCTGAAACAGGTATACCACTTCCAAAGTGGTATTCCTGAGCCAGAAATGTTGTACAACCGCTAGAAGGCGCCTGATTTAAGACCCGCTGTAGAGTGGGTCCATATATCAGGCGCATTATTAGGCTATTATTATGCAAATGAAATTTGCCGTTAACATGCCAAATTTCATACATGCTGCCCTAAATGTTAAGCACCACTATAGGGATCCATGCTCTTATATTTTTTGATTCACGCTGGAGGACATTGATTATCTTGGACTTTCTAGGCAAGAGTATTAGGGTGATTATGACTTTGGGTCTGTGCACAAGATTCTAGATCCTGTGAATACCAGTTGGTGAGATCATGGAAGTCATTCTGAGCCATGCTTATATACTTGTATTAAAAGAGTGAAGAAATCAGGTGATAACTTTCAGAGGCTTACTGAGTATATTTGATGGTGAGCTTTAGTACTAGCTCGCTTTGTCAGACATGATGTTGTACATTAAACTGAAAATGTACAGACTTTTTATACATATACGAAAGGAGTCTTCACAGGATCTTAAAATTTTTAAAAATAACAAAATACAATGTAAGCAGAGAAGTTATTTACAAAGTTCAAGAAATAAACAATCTTCAAACTGGTGAGGCTAATTGATTCTTGCTCTTATCTGTTTGCTATCAGTTGGTGATTTTTGACCACAGATGACACGTGGTCTGACATGAAACTTGCATGTATATTGAGCCTATTGCAAAGTTTGAAATTTTTGCATTAGCTTATATTCCCATTCCTTCCTCTCCCTTTGTGTCTTGAAATATCTCATTAAAGTCATAAACCACAAATCTTGAATTTAGTGATCTTCTTGATTATGTTGGAAGACTAATTTCCTGAATGATAATTCATAAATTGACTCTTAAAATTTCACCTTTATTTTACATCAATAGAACAAGCAAATACGAAATGACCAAAGAAAAGTTAAAAAGAACAAAAACATTGACTCGCTACTGAATAACTCTAAGTAGTTTTAGTGAATACAATATTTCATTTTAACTAGTTTTTATTCGTATCCAGCTATACTCAGATATCAGCTAACTTTGTAAATAGGGAAAAGGACCTACTTAACCTCTTCCCACTGCAGCTTTTTTTTTTCATGTTCGTATTTCCCTCCCTGCCTTCCCAGAGCCATAACTTTTTTTTTCATTTACATAGACATATTAGGGCTTTTATTTTGCGGGGAAAGATGGACTTTCTAATGATGTTATTCATATTACCATTGAATATACTGGGAAACCACAATAGAATTCTAAGTGGAGCAAAATGTGAGAAAAAACAGCTTGTGCCGTGTTTGTGGGTGTTTTGCTTCCACGGCATTCAATCTTTGATAAAAGTGATGTGTTACCTGTTTTCTATAGGTTGATATGAATCTGGCAATAACAAACATGTACAGTTTTCTTTATGGTTTGGTACCATAAAAAAATTCCAAACACTTTCTACTTTTGAAATTTGCGCAGCAGCTCCATTTTCTGCAACAAATAACTTTTTTATTCTAACACCGACGGACTTGAGTCAGTCGGCATTTCTTGCGGGCTGGAGTGCACTTTTTATTGGTACCAGTTTGGAATAAATGCAACTTTTTTTTATCAAATTTATTCTAGTTTTTACGGGACGTGATATAACCAAACAACCGCAATTTTGGTGTTTGGAATTTTTTCTTCTACGATATTTAGTTAATGGGATAAATTATGTTATATTTTGATATATCTGACTTTTTTAACGCAGAGATACCAATTATGTGTAACTTTTTTATTATTTATTTTTTTTATTTGCAAAATAATAATTTTTTTACAGTTAAAAAATTTTTTTTTTTTTACTTTAACTTTGAGACCCCACTAGGGGGCACGATTATTTATACAGCCTAATGCATTTCTATACAATGCATTAGGGTAAACAAAGATGGCTATTTTACTATTTCCTATCTGAGGCAGGAAGTAGTAAAACATAAAACTTCCAGCTGCCATGTTTAACGATCGGGAGCCCACAATTTTGCCGCGGGCATCCCCATCGGAGTGAGGAATGGTGCGTGGCACAATTTATCATTGATTTACACACCACGGCCATCTTTTCCACCCTATCTAACGGGTTAAACAACATGGGATGGAGCCGGGTGTTGGCTACATTTAGCAGCTAACACTCGACGCTGCAATCCCGCTACAAAGCCCCTTACCGCCATCAGAACGTAATCATACATCATATGTCGGTAAAGGGTTAATAACCAACCCAATGACAGGTCCCATTTAAATAATTAGTTGACATACAGCTACACTATCTATCATGAATTGATAACTATCTATGGTGTCTAAAGAAGACTATTTTGGTAATAAAGCTCAATTGTTTCCCTGTTATATATCTAAATATTGCAAATGATTTAAGTAGTGATCCCTGCATTAGGACCACTACAGTGATGTCAGATGGCGTAATCTTAAAAATCAGTCCGTTTGAAACATGTAGGAGAGGTGTAGGACTGTTTTTTTTTTAAGATTACGGCATCTGACATCCCTGTAGGGGTCTTACTACAGGGATAACTACTATAACAAACTATAAGCATGTACCTGCTCAGACATAGCTACATAGCCATGTCTTAATAATTCTGACTTATTTTTCCTCAGGCATTATTAATTTCAGTTTAATACTTTTATTGACACAAATCACACGGTCCAGAAGCGGATAATAGGGCCAGACCCACCCAAAGATACCACAGCTAGTAACTATATACAAAGAAAACTACCCTAAAAAGTCACTTAGCAGCTAGATACATAAAAATTAACTTTTATTATAACTATATAAAAATATACACTTACCCTACTAGGACCCTAAAGAGACAACTAAGTACCCCTAACCTATACAAAAACACATGTAGAGTAATCGCCCCAATAAGGGCGCCCCTACCCGGAACCTATCCGTCACTATCAATCCCTAGCAATCTCTCTTAATAATATATAACAAAACATAATTATAAAGGTATAGATAAATAAAATGATTACCACAACAGCCGGTAAAGTATTTACTACACAAGTACGTAAAAGGAGGTTTATAATATGTAACCCCCTTTTATAAACAAGTATACCTGAGACCAATGCGTTTCCCCCTAACTAATGAGAGGGTTCATCAGGGTCAGTAGTATAACTCCATACACATACATTGTTAACCAGCGAAATAGATAATGCCGATACAGAAAAAATACTTGCATGTCCGGATGACTGATAGCGGGTCCCCTAGGTCCCAGATAGTGGAAGGGGCCCCTAGGTTAGGGGTACTTAGTTGTCTCTTTAGGGTCCTAGTAGGGTTAGTGTATATTTTTACAGAGTTATAATAAAAGTAATTTTTTATGTATCTAGCTGCAAAGTGACTTTTTAAGGTAATACTTTTATTGATCAGATTTCTAGTATAAATCAATGTGTAGTTTGGAGGATTTTGAGTTTTATTCTTTTTAACTCATATAGTTACATAGTTTGTAAGGCCGAAAAAAAAACAGATGTCCATCTGGGTCAGCCTATTTTGCTAAAGAGTTTATCCAGAGGAAGGCAAAACCCCCCATGAGGTAGAAGACAATTGTTGTCATTTTATGGAAAAAATTCCTTCCTGACTCCAATCTGGCAATCAGAATAAATCTCTGTATCAACGACAGAGTTCTTGTCACTATAACTTGTTATATTATTACTAGTGATGAACGATTGCGTCGACTATCGTCAATTATCATGACAATATCCGATAGTCGATAATAGATTATCGCCGATGACCATTAAAGTCTATGGGAGAGGAACAACACCTTCATTCTTACACCCAAACAGGGCTGGAGAAGCTGGAATTAACATCCACAACAGTAAACTGGATACATGCTACATCTTAGGCAATACACTTATGTTATAAAAGTCACAGAAAAAAACTCACAGACCATTCACTATCCCTGTCTTGTACCACAGCATGACCCTTAAACCTGCATGACCCACAAATTAAAAAGTGCCAGAAGGCAGTATTATTTGAACCATCATTTTAGTTGAACTGGACATTGATTATCCATGTCCTGGGCCACAGCATGAGCCCCGAACCTGCATGACCCCCAGATTAAAAAAGTGCCGGAAAAGGAGTCTTTTAACCACCATTTTAATTGAACTGGACATTGACTATATCTGTCCTGGACCACAGTATGACCATTAAACCTGTCTGACCCACAGATTAAAAAGTGCTAGAAAAAGGAGTCTTCAACCACCATTTTAGTTGAACTGGACATTGACTATACCTGTCCTGGGCAACAGCATGAGCCCCAAACCTGCATGACCCCCAGATTAAAAAGTGCCGGAAAAAGGAGACTTTCAACCACCATTTTAGTTGAACTGGACATTGACTATACCTGTCCTGAACCACAGCATGAGCCCCAAACCTGCATGACCCCAGATTTAAAAATTGCCTGAAAAAGGAGTCTTTGAACCACCATTTTAGTTGAACTGGACATTGACTATACCTGTTCTGGACCGTGGCATGCAGGTTGCATTAACCACTGAAGAACAGATTGGCGACGCTGTTCGTTACTAAGATTCACAGGGCCCTGACGGTCCTGCAACCGACGATCTGCTGGCTTGCGTGTTGTCGCCAGCACTGGAAGGAGCACCCTCTCTCGTACCTCTACCTCCATGTCCTATACCCCTCTTTGCTCGCTTACCACCTCCATTTCGCTCCATGTTCAGAAAGATAAAAATTTAAGAAGGTATGGAAGAGTTTTTGACAGTCTCTTATTGAAAGACGGCAAATCCCAGCTATTCTTAAATCCCTCTAATTTCCTAAAGCCATCTAGGATTAGAAACTGAATTGTTTCTAGCGAATACCTGTGAAATGTGGTCTGGTGGAAGAACCGTAAGACAAAATCAACAGTGTTCTTCCTTCAGTCCCAGGGATTTACAACTGCCCAGTATGACTAGAAATTGTTAGTTTTCAACAAAATATCATACAAGAGCGCTATCTGTGCCAAACTGAGATTCAACGAGCGCAATAAAACTATTCAGAAGTTACACAGATGAGAAATTGCATTTTTTGCAACAATGACAAACGAGAACAGTTGCTAGAAAAATTTTCAATCAGAATTGTCGTACAATGTGGCTATTTGAAAAAAAGTAGGGCCGCATCACGTGCAATGCAGCTATTTAAAAGTTATACGAATAACAAACGGCGGTTTTTGCACCAATGAAATACACCAACAGTAACTACAAAATTTCTGTTTCCAAATTTAAGTACAAGGTGGCTCCCTGAACAAAACTGTGGTGAGCCAAAGTGAAAAACACGTATTTAAATTGTGTACGGATAATAAAAGGTTGTTTTTGCACCTATGAAATACACCTGCAATTACTAGCAAATTTCTGTATCGTAATATAAGTACAAGGTGGCTCCCTGAACAAAACTGTGGTGCGCCAAAGTGAAAAACATATAATTAAATTGTGTACGGATAATAAAAGGTGGTTTTTGCACCTATGTAATACACCTGCAGTTACTAGAAAATTTCTGTATCCTAAGTACAAGGTGGGTCTTTGAACAAAACTGGGCTGCACAAAATAAAAGGTACTATTTCACCTCAGGTGCGAGGTGTGCTGGCCAAAAACTGGTAAAAAAAAGCCATTTCAATGCAGGTTCAAAGCAGAGTCTGGGCTACACAATATACACTCTCCTTTCAAAAGCCTGCCTGTCTGTCTGTGTTCGCCCGCCGACCCCCCCAACTGCCCCTCCCCCTGACTGTACAGTGCTAGATGCTTCTTTAAAAGTCTCAGCCTAACTAAGAACTGAAATTCTCTAATCTACCTATGTTCTAATGTTCACAGCTAAAAGCATAGTTGTCTGTGTGAATAAAGAGAACTGTGTCTCTGAGCTGAGCGGAGCTGTATTGGGGAGAGATCTAACACACGTCCTGCTCTAATGAGACACACTGACACACTGATGCTGAACAGGAAGGGCTGTTCTATGCAAAACTAGGTCATGTGATTTTTCCAGCCAATGACAACCATACCAACCAAACTATGCTCTAAGCTGATTTGCTGGCCGCTAAAATGACAGGAAGTGCCGTAAATGGCGCGATAGTAATAGATTATGCGCAGATTCTCTCACCTAAATTATTGCGTCATTGGTAATCTTGCTGAACCCGATCACCTAAAAACCGTGCCGATTTCAACTTTGTCGATTATAATCGCTCATTCCTAATTATTACACACTAGAAATGCATCCAGACCCTTATTGGATTCTGTTAGTGAATTCCCCATGACAAGTTCCTCTGGCAGAGAGTTCCACAGTCTCACTGCTCTAACAGTTAAAAATCCGCCTTTCTATGTTTATGTAGAATCTTTCTTTCCTCAAAGACGCTAGAGGATGCCCCCTTGTTCTGTATACAGTCCTGGGTATAAATAAATCTTGAGAGATATCCTATATTGACTTTGTATTATTTATACATAATATATTATGTCCCCGCATGGAAGCCATCTTTTCTCTAAAAACTAAATAACCATAAACCTTGCTAATCTTTGCTGGGTATTGCAGTCCCCCAGTCCTTATATTATTATTGTTGCCATCTTTGAAACTGTTTAAGCTCCACTAATGTTCTTTCCTGTGTGAACTGGTGCCCAAAAACTGTACACAATATTCCATGTGTGGTCTAACCAGATGACATTGTATAATGAAGAATAATGTTCTCATCACTGTGCACCTATGCCCCTTTTAAATACAACCCCACTAGCCTATTTGTCTTGGGTTAGCTGCTGTCTGACACTGGCTGCTTTACAATCTAAGTATGACTGTCCCACTAGGTTTCCCAAGTCTTCTCCATGTCACTGTTTACTCCAGCATCCTTCGTTATTTTTTAAAAAATATAAAAAAAAAATTAAACAAAAAAAAAAAAAAACAAAATAAAAACATGTAGTCATGAAATGGATTGTTCCTCCCCATGTGCATATCTTGCATTTATCTGTGTTTAAACCTCATCTGCCATTTCCTTTTGCCAGGCCTCCAACATTTGTCATGAGTCCCTTTGTAACTCTTCTCCTACTATTGTGTTGTTACTTTAGCAAATAGATCCTCACGGAATGGGAAATTCACAGCAGGTACCAAAAGACTTCTCTTTATTCCATATATTCATCACAGGGCAGTGCAACAACATCGTGAACGCACCAACGCGGTTTTTGTCTCTCAGCGACCCTTTGATCACGGCATGTCAGCATTCAACAAACAACGCTGCTCATAATTCACGTTATAAAACATAGCGTCATAGCTACACGTGTCTAAGGAAAGGGAGGAAGAGGGGACAGGTAACAAGGCGGTGTCTGAGAAAAATTAAACTCCTATAGTATCCTTATGGGTCAATTCCCATGTCATTAACTCTCCATATTTCCTGAAAAACCATAAGAGACTGACCATATATCTAATAATATACATTAGAATCGTTTTCGTAGGTTCATACCCTTCGGGAAAGCCGTGTATTACAGGTCATAATCCAAAACTGCATATCGTAACCTAGTTTTATGTTCCCAATCCCCACCCTCTCGGTGGATTCGGTAACTTTTTCAATTGCGCCACAGAGCAAGTAGCAATTTTACCCTCCGTGTTCGTCTCTAATAAATGTCTAGCGGCCACGCTGATGGTGTATTGTGTGTTTATTCCTTATTTCTGTAATGTGCTCCGCTTTCCTATGGTTTTAACTTTCTAATGTAGTGCTACCTGTAGTATACTTTATTGTTGCATAGGTTACATAAAAGGCCAACAGATGGGGAGTCCTAACTTGACGAACAAAAACTACTTACAGGTGAAAAATCCATAGTGCCGATTTTTTTATGGCATCCCAAAGACCATAAAAAATGTGTTTCCCCCTGCCATACGCCAATTGTAGCCAACATTGGATCCCTCAGCGGATAGGAACTCAGTTGGATGAGATAGACACGATATGCTCTACCCTATAGTGAGATCACTTCCAGGGTACCTTAAAGACAGTTCAAGGTGTAAGAAAAATGTTCAGGATTTTGTAGTGGGCAGGACTCTTTATGTATGGGTTACAGCTGCGAATGTAATGAATTTTATTCGATCATTACGCATCATTTGGACATTAAGCTTTGGAATATTTTTTAATAGCAGATTTTGAGCTATAGTGAGGAGGAGAAGTTTTTGTTATCAAAAGTGTCAACTTTTTTTATTGAAACACAATATTTTAAATTTGACACAATGTTTTTCCTAACAAACTGAAGGAGCTCCTATTGGGTCATCAGCCTCGCCCACATATGTGAATTTGTATATGGAGGTGGTGAGGAATAACAGGCATTACTATGGCTTAAATAATCCCTTTGGTGACAGCATCATTTGGTATGGGGTTACATAGCATGGACCTCCTGTTTGTATGGGGTCGCGAAATTGGAACAGTCCATACCACAAATTCACTGATTTCTCAATGATAACTGAATATAATTCAATTCAACTTACCAACAGGTAAGGAGTTGAAAATTACATTTTTGGATCTTGAATTGGAGGGGTCTGTTGCCTATGATATGAGGTGTTTCTGTACACAAAACACATATAGGGAAACCGATAGTGGTAACACTATTTTGCAGGGCCACTAGTAACCGACCGAGACATCACCATAGCAGCTATACCGGAAGGGAGAATATGTTAGAGCTAGAAGAGCTTCGCTCCCTGGATGAGGATTCTTTATAAGGAATAGGGGACATTATCCTAATGATAGATTAAAAGAAAGAGGATATCAGACACATATTTAAAGAAGCAGCGGATCAAAATAATGTAACCAAACACAAAAATTGTTACTAAATAAAAAATACAAATGAAAAATAGGAACACACAACAACAATTGGTATTTTCTAGCCAGATTCAGTGATGATTTTGATCTGGTGAGAAAATCTTTGTTCAAAATATACAGATCCTTAGAAAGGACACAAGCTGAAAGGGTAGTAGACAGGAGGTATTAAATGTGTCTCACTAAGAGAGGAAAACATTAGGAAATGAATTGTCCCCACAGCTTATTTCAAAGCAAAAATAATTCTACGTGGGCTCAAGTACGCAAAATGGCTTATACCCATTGCGGCAAAAACAGGATGCAATTTATGTTCCATATGTTTTTATCAATAGGAGAAGTACCTTTTGGGATATTGATAGGAGTAGTAGCAATTCAAAAATTAAAAACTATAATCAATTGTTGAATATGACCACCAAAAAAGTTGTGTCACTGATATTTTATGTAAACCTATGCACACATATTGTTATATAGGTAGCACTTTATTAGAAAGTAAAACAAAAGGTATTAGCGGAGCACATACAGGAATTAAGACATAAACACACATTTTATTTCAGGTGCAGCTAGACATTTATTGAGCGGACACGAGCGGTAAAAATTGCTACACTTGAGATTGGCGCAATTGAAAAAAGGTTACAACACGAGAGGTGGGATCTGGGAAATAAAATTGGTTACGAGAGGCATTTGGATTATGACCTGTGTAATACACGCTTCCCGAAGGGTATGAACCTATCGTTAACGATCTAATGTATGATTTATTAGATATATGGTCAGTCTTTATGGGTTGATTCAGGATATATTGGAGAGTTAATGGACATGGGTATGAACATAGGTACTATAGAGTTATATTTACTCAGAACGACTTGTTACCCTGCCCTTTCCTCTTAGCTTTAGTCCCACAGTTGTAGCTATGGACGCTTTGTTTTTTTAAGTGTATATAAGTAGCATTGTTTGTTGAATGCTGATCATTTGCCGTGATCAAGGGTCCTGGAGACCAGAAACGCGTTCGGCATCAGACATGTTTGTTGACACTGCCCTGTGATGAATATAATCGGAAATAAGAGAAGCTTTCGGTACCTGCTTGGGAATTCCATTCGTGTGGATCTGTTTTCTGGAGTGTTTCGGCTTGCCTGCGCCTTTGGGGGTTCCGAGCAGGGACCAATAGCTTCCGTCTTGATTACAAGTGAAACCCAGCAGGAGGAATAAGGAATGGTACCGGCCACGGGGAAGTGTGTGAGGAAGGGCACGGCGAAGCAGTATATTGTTTTGAGTTGATTACTTTACATACAATAGCTTAGCATCATCTGCAACTCGTCCTTATTAATTATCAGAACCCTCACCCCCGTGCACCAATTATTCACCCCCATAATTATTAAGAAGTTCCAGTTGTTTATTTCCACTGTCTTGTACTCTATGGGGGACATGTATGAAAACTGTCTAGGTCTAAGACTTTCTTTGTTGCGCATAGCAACCAATCAGATCTTAACTTTCATTTTTTCAGAGCAATATATGAAAAAAATGGGAGCTCTGATTGATTGCTATGGGAAACAAAAAAAGTCTTAGACCTAGACAGTTTTCATACATGAGGCCCATAGTGTAATTACCTTTATGCCACAGTTCTTGGGTTAAATACTCTTCCAACCTTCTAGCCGCCCTCTCCCCAAACCCAGTTATACTTCCCATATAGGTGTAAGTCATCCCTTCCATAGAGCCTGTAGCCAACAGAAAAGTTGTCTGACTTCCCCATGAACCTAAACCCCTAATTCCTACAGTAGTTCTTGACAGATCCATAGCTAGGACCCAATTGCTGCAATGTAACTATGTTAACTACTGAGCTACAAGGGTGCCTTAATGGCAATAGTGGGCTCTAGGCCACTAGGATAAATATAACTACATGAAAACATTAAGTAACATAAACCAAAGCAACTCAACTCAACTAAAGAGGTTGTGTCACCAAAGACATTTATGCCCTAGCCATAGTGCGCATACAGAAAGGAAATCTGTGAATGGAGTAGTGGCTAAACATGCATGTTACTGCTTTGCACAGTCTTTGGGACCAACAGAAGTAGCTGAGTGAAGCAGTTGGATATCTCTGTTGGTCTCATAGACTTTGAATGGAACATCAGTGCACATGTTCGACCACTGTTCTGTTTTTTTTTTTTTTAATTAATCATTTTCAATTTTTCATGAAAAAATACTGAATGTCTGCTTGCTGGACTGATTATAAAATTACAGTATTTCCAATCACCTACTATACTGCTGATAACATAGTTTAGTATCGTATACTGTTCTTAGCCTAAGAAATGTTGAGGCTGCAGTGAGGGACAGTCACAGGTCTCTATTGCTGATTCAATGATGTCTATTTTTTTTAATTGTTATTTATAATAAGCTTTTATAACAGAAAATCTACGAGTTAGGAAATACAAAGACTGGTGGTAAGAATTATACAAAACGAATAAGATTGCAGGCAGAAAATAGACCCCATGTTCATCTACCCTGCCCTTATATTATTTCCTTTTCATCTTAGGATACTCATCACACAATAATAAAACCATCAGAATATTGACAAGACTGTTTCAAGATAAAGGGCACATTTCCAAAAGCTGAATGAAAGTAGAACATGCAAAATAAAATAACATTATTTTTTTTTTGCAGACTGACTTTATACCAAGCACAGACTGGACGTCCTTCTAACAAAGTCATTATTATTTCAAGCATGGCCTTATGTTTGTTTTATACCATATCTGTATTCCTCCTACAGGAAAAAAATGCTTCAGCAAGTGGACACCAAGACAATATAAAATTAGAAAGGGGAATTAAATCAATAGCCAGTCCACAAGGAGACAGCATGTTCTCTCCTCTGAGCTGTTAGCAGGTGCTGGGCGCATACTGATAAGCTGATAAAAGGCTTATTCAATAGACTAGTAGCAAACACATGCTTTGTTAGAGATGACTTTTTAAGTCACTATACATCAAACAGAGAGTGTCAGCCTTTGAGGATAAACCTATGATGACTCGTGGTGCTCTTTGAACTCATACTAAGGCCCTGGGACTAGGAAAAAAGTGGCTATTTTTTTCTCTAGACTCTAGAAGGATTGAGAGCTTCAAAGCAAAGAACTATCACAAGCAAGGGGAATGCATCGATTGAAGGAATCAGTGTGAAATAGTCTTTAATAATTACCAGAAAGCTGCAATCGACCAGTCTTTTGCTGAGCTATATTTTATCTTTATTGGATTAACTGTGACACAGTAGGTTATGTCAAAGGGAATCTACATGAATGCTGAAAGTAAATGTTGTGTGAATAATAGATAGCTGACATTAGATGCAGCGCCATGCTAATTTTTTTTTTTTATTTACACATGGAATTATTAGAAGTAAAGATTTACAAAAAGAAATCATCTTCCTATAATCAGGGGACTTGTTAAACTAATAGGGCTGTCCAGTAAGTTTTTGCCACTTTTTAAATTATGCAAGAACAAAAAAAAGTAATTGCCTTTCTAGAACATGCTTACACCAAGGGAAAGCAAGCATGGAAGAGAGGGACTGAATAAAATCATTATCAACAATAATTCAAGCATCGGGAAAAGAAACAAGGACTTTAGGCATATTTCATATAAATGGTAATGAAATATCAGTGTTTAGAGTGCAATAGAGAAAATTAGCTGCAGCGCACTGGAATAAGTTGTTCATGTCAGCTGAGCCAGAGATATTATCAATAATACATTTTCTTATGTCAAGCTGTGATGAGCGAATGGTAAAATGAGGCTGTAAGTATTGACTTTAATACAAAGCTCGCATAATTATGTATCTTGTTTTTAATGTCAATAATCATTTGATTTGTACGGTGTTTGTTATTTCATAGCATTAATGAGGATTCACACTTTCCCTTAACAGTAGAAATGACTTTGATTTGTATACCAATTATATAATTCCTATTAGACTCATTACAATATAATATAGAAAAAAACTTTATTTAATCATTAATTTAACTTTATTTGATTTAATCAGTGAAGAAAATGACATAAAATAAATTTTTATGCTTTATGTAATTTTTAATGCATTTTATGTCATTTTATTATCAAGTGATTGAATAAAGTTTTTATGTATTACATGTTAATGAATCTAATTTGGAGTTTCGTTGTATATGTGCGTTTTTCAACTCATTTGTTAATGTTGATTAATCCTTTAAGCTGTGTCCACACGACAAAGGACAAATTACTAGTTGGATTCTGATTTCAAAAACCTAAGGGTATGTTCACACGGCTCAACTGCAGGGGGTTGGCAGCCCGCCAGCCCATAGACCGTCATTTCTCGCGGCGCGTAAGCGCCGTGAATAAATTACATGTCAATTATCTCCCCGCTTGTACAATACGATCAGATTGTACGAGCGGGGAGAGGAGGAGTAATCCATATTTCTCTATGAGAACTGTGGATTACCGTAATGATTGGGGCGCATTTAGCTCGTATTAGAGCGCAGTACGCTCTCAATACGTGGCGAAATGCATCCCAAAATAAGCTATGTAAATATACCCTAAGTGTCGACAAGTATTTGAACAGTAATTTACACAAAAACCTTAGGATTTTTAACTCAGTTTTCACTTTTTGGCACAGTTTATAGCACCATTTTTAAATTTGGTTTTTCAATCTTGTTTCTGCATCATAGATCACTATTTAATTTTTGGATGCTCTATGACTATGTTCACACCAATTATTTTGGGACGGATTTCAGTCCCAGTGATTACGGTAATCCACAGCTCTCATAGAGAACTATGTCCCCTCTCCCCGCTCGCGAAATACGGCGAGCAGGGAGAAAGTGACATGTCAATTATCCCGCAGTGGATAATGAATGTCTATGGGCCGGCGGGCTGCCGCCCCTCCTCCCCGCCTCGCCCCCGCTCTGGAGCACACATCGTAATTGTGGGCGAAATCCGTCCCGCAATTACAGCGTGAATAAGCCATGTGAACATAGCCTATAATGCAATAAACAATTGAAAGACCAAATCCAAAAACTGTGCCAAAAATGCACACAAAGCAAAGCTTTCTGGTCATTTTTCATGCCATCCCACTGACTCAAATAGTACATTTTGCACCGTTTTCTAAGTGAAATATTAAACATTTACCAAGTTTTTTTTTTTGTTTTTTTTTAAAAACTGCAGTTTTTAAATCTGACCTCAGAAGATCAGAGCTGTGTAGACTACAACTCTTTTGATGTTTATGTAGATTTTTGATGGTTTTTGAAAACCGAACTTGTCAAAAAACCCAACTGAAATATTTGGCATATTCGGGAAAAACACCACGGTTCGGGGAAAAAAAAGGAAAGTGCACCTTAAACTTAATAGCTTGTAAAATTCCCCTTTAACAATAATCAGCTCCACCAAACATTTCCTATTGCTGCAGACTTTCATGTCATGTGTAGGATAGTTTAATATGAGACCTTACAGTGACCACTACTATTAAATAACAACATACAGGGATTTCACAAAATAACTAGAACACTCCTATTTTTATATAGTAAAATTTAAAATTTCCCCCGGGAAAAATCTCCCAGGGACTGAAAATTTTGCCCCCTTTGTTTACCCGTATGAAGTGTTAAAAAGTTATTACTTGTGCTGCTCTAAAAAGCAGTTTTAAAACCCT
Source organism: Phyllomedusa bahiana (assembly GCA_025379985.1). NCBI lineage: Eukaryota > Metazoa > Chordata > Amphibia > Anura > Hylidae > Phyllomedusa > Phyllomedusa bahiana. The sequence continues at coordinate 27,079 of JAODAL010039953.1, forward strand.
TTAAGGGGCCCGCCCTGAAAGAGTTCCAAAGGGGAAAATGATTTTTGGGTGAATGGTTTGTTTTGGAAGTCTGGCCCCCAATTTGCGATTTTAAATGAATGTGCCCAAAGAAAACTGTTTCTTTTATCACATCTCAATATGTAAACACCAGTAAACCATCTTCAGAAAATAAATAGCTGTAAGCAAAAGTTAAAGCTTGAATTCAAAACCCACTGGTCAGCTTTTGCCCCAGTAAGGATCTTTGAAGGCTTTGCTTTTCCTGCAAATTTAAATGTTTTACGTACAGATTTAACATGACTTTGACTGTGTTGAGCGATTTTTATCGACAAAGTTGAAATGGCACGGTATTTAGTTGATCGGATTTTTTTAAAATCAGGATTAATTTGGGTTTTAAATTTCTCTTTTTTAAATTATTAATATCGCCCCATTTTCGGCGCTTCCTGCCCTTTTTGGCGGCCACCCCAAATGGGCTTCAGAAAAAGGCAAGGTTGCTGTGTGTGGGGACGTAAGATGGGATGTGTAGGGTTGCGTTTGGTGGAAAAATCAAAAGGGACCTCGTTTTAAAGAAAAGCTCCCGTTTAGATCGTGTGTGTCAGTATCTCAAAAACAGTTTGGACGTGCGCTCTGTCTTGTGGGAAAAAAGCTCAGCGAAATTATTCTATTTTTTTCCCCGAGACGTTAATTTTAAACTTTTGATCCCCTTTGAAATTTTGGGAGATCAGAGATTTGCAGATTTTTTGGTGTTAGGTGAGAATTTTTTAAAAGGGGCATTTTTACCGCTGTAAAGTAGGGGGAGAGCCGGGGGGGGGGGGGGGTCAGCGGGCGAACACAGACAAGCTCTTTAAAGAATTTCTGGATTTGTGCCCCCAACTTAGGTAGACATTGCATTGCAATAGCTTTTTATTAAAAGTTTTCTGTTGAAATTTTTACTTGGATATTGGGCAGGGCCCGAACGTATATTAGGAAACAACCTTTTAGTAACCCGCAGTCTATTTGTTTGGTTTAAAAAAACCCCCTTTTTTTTTTCAGTTTTAAAATTTCAGATAGGTGTTTTTTTTTACTTTTTCCCGTCCAAGCTTTGTTGATAGAGGTACCTTGCAGTTAAATTTGAAACCCCGGGAATTTTGTAGTCACCACAGGTGAAATTTATTGGGGCCAAAAAATCCCCTTTTTTTATCAGTATAAATTTCCGATACGTGTTTTTTTTAAATTTGGGCGGCCAGCTTTGTTGATAGAGATACCTTGCAGTTAAATTTGAATCCGCAATTTTTTGTCACCACAGGAAATTGATAGGTTCCCAAAATACCCTTTTAAATTTCCCTTTACATGGGCAGATACGATTTTTTTCACTTTGGCGCAGGCCAAATTTGTTGATTGAGGTACCTTGCAGTTAAAATTTGGGAATCCAGCAATTTTTTAGTAAACCCCAGGGGAAATTTATAGGTGCCCAAAAAACCTTTTATTTCCCTATACATTTCAGATTACGTGGTTTTTTTCCCTTTTTCCCCGGGCCCGCTTTTTTTGATAGAGGTACCCTTTCAGTTAAATTGAAACCAATTTTGTAGTCACCCCAGGTGAATTGAAAAGTGCCAAAAAAAACCTTTTATTAAACCGAATAAATTTTTAGATTAAAGTGTTTTTTTTACTTTTTTCCCGTCCAGCTTTGTTGGGTAGAGGGTTAACCTTCCGTTAAAATTTTAATCCAGCTATTTTTTTAGTATACAGGGTGTATTGATGGGGGGCCCAAAAAACCTTTTTTTTTCGTTATACATTTCAGTTTGGGTTTTTTCACTTTTCCCCGTCCCGCTTTTTTGTGGGGGCCTTGCACTTAAATTTAATACAGCAATTTTTTTTTGATTTGAGGGATTTGAGAATAAACTTGATTTTTCCGTCTTTTAACAAGAGACGTTCCAAAAAATCTTCCATACCCCCTTTTAAAAAATTTTTTCTTTTCTAAAAAATGGAGGGGAAATGCAGGTGGGTAAGCGAGCAAAGGGGGGGGGTTGGGCATGGAGGTAGAGGGACGAAAAGAAGGTGCTGCTTCCAGTGCTGACGACAAAAAGCAAGCAGCGGATTGTCGGTTGCAGGACCGTCAGGGCCTGTCATCGCGGGTCAGGGCCCTTTTGAATCTCAGTAACGAACAGCGTCGCCAAACTGTTTTTTCAGGGGTTTAATGAAACCCCTGCACCCAGCAGTTTTACCTCCTCGTCCCCCAAAGTCCCCCCACAAATGTCTTTCATTGGGCATCATCAGCACCCCTTTCCAAACCCATGAAGGAAAGGGCAGCCCAATGTAAACCCGGTGTCCCCACCCTGGGGTTAATCCATTTTCTGAAGACCCTTTATGACAAATGGGGTTTTGGGGTGGGGAAGGGCGGGTTAAAAGATCAAGGGCCAAAGAAAATTTGATTTTTTTCTGCTCTGAGGCCCAGTTTTGATCCCAAATCGGGAGGAAAAGGGAAAAGGGGGCCCCAACCCGGCCCAAAAATCCGGGGGGTCGGAAATCCCCTTTCAGTCCCTCTTGCTTGTACCCCGCAGTCTGGATGGGGAATGTCAGGATGAAAAAAGTCACCTGTGTTGATGTGATGATGAGACATTGCGGATCCAACGGGGGTTTTTTTCGGGAAAAATTTGCTTGGAGTGCTTTCTTCCTGGACGGGGAGGAAGACGTTTGGGGTAGTGTAGTACGGGCCCCGCCTCAAAAAGGGAGAGGGGGGGATGCAGAGGTGTGATATGTTTCCCGCCCCCCAGGGGTCAGGGGAAAAACCCCCGCTCTTGGGCTTATGGGCGTCAAAAGGTTCGGGGGACCTCTCAACCCGGGGGCCTTCTTTTAAAGCAACCCTTCTGATTCATCCGGGAAAGTTAGGGCGTTTTTTGCCGAAAAACGCATAAGTAGAGACAAAAAATCTTGGGGTTTTAAAACCCCCAAAAAACCAAATGTCTAGCCAAAAGCAGCGAAGCATGAGTTAAAATGGAGGGAACCCCAAAAAAGGGCCCAAAGACCGACCCCGGGCCCCCAACCACTGTAAACCCCCTCTGCTCTGCCTCCTTCCCCCCACCACCAAGCTTTTCCTCAGCTGCCCATTTTCTTTTTCCGAGTCATGATCAGGGATCAGCCCCCGCCTCACCTCCCCCGTCACCCGAGTACCCCGGGCACTACCAGAGCCCACCCTCCCCCTTTTGCTTCCGCCGGGTTTGTGACCTGCACGCCGTACAGGGGGCCAGTCTAGCAGCCAGCCTTCGGGTCTTCCATTTTTTGGGAAAGCAGAAGAAACATTTTTAACCCCCAAACCACCCCAAAGCCAAAAGGGGAAGGGTGGGCCTCCCGGGTTTTTTGGGCCCTTTGGGAAAATTTTCCCTTTTTCGTCTGGGGGGACACGATGGGTTCCCCCAAATGTCAGGGGCCCTTCCCTTGCCCCAAATTACCAGATCCCGAGCAGGCATTTTTTTGCCAGAAAAGGCCCTGCCTTGGCCAGCCCCCTTGTCATCTAAAATTTCAAGCGCGTTGTCTGCTTTCGGGGCCCGGGGAAAAGTCCCTGACCCCCGGGGAATAGGACAAAGTAAGCAGGCCCAAGGGCCCATTTATTTTCTCTGTGACAGCCCCCCCTTTGGGTGAGTGGGTGGATGTCTCTGGTGGTGACGGGGGCTCCAGGCCGGGCACGCTTTTAAAAACCGCAGGGAGGGGGCCCGGGCTTTTTCCCCCCAAGGCCCTTGGGGGGCATCACGTGCCCAGAGAAACCAGGCCGTGTTTGAAATTAATCTGTTTTTGGGAGCCGTCCCCCCACACGGGGTCAGGGCTGTGGAGGCCCTTCCGAAAACGGGGAAACCGAGCGTGGCTGGGTGAAAAAAACTTTGTCCCGGGGCAAGGTGGTGTGCAAAAAAAGGGAAAAATCTGCGGGGCGCCTTTTAAGATGGGGTGGGCTGGAGCACACCCCTTCCCTTGGCACATGTCATGAACCTTGTCGTCCAGAAATTTCAAAAGAGCTCCCCGGGTTGGACTCCCTGGGGGAAAGGGACTGAGGTTTGAGTTGCACTTGGGTGTTCCCCCCATGCTTCACCCCGTGGCTGAGTTGAGCGTAAGCTCGGCCCCCCCTTTAAAAACCGTTTTATTTTTTGGAAGTGGAAACAGGCGGGAAATTTCCAAACCCTCCTTTTTGTCCAGCAAATTTGGGGGAGCAGCGAATGCCATTACACAGTGGGGAAGGGGACACATGCCGGGAAAAGAAAGCGGTGGGACCTGGGGGGTTTTGGGAGCCATGAGGGGTGGGGGCCCGGTGAAAGGGGCTCTGCAACCCTTCCCCAGTTTTGAAAAAACCCCAAAAAAGGTCGTGAGCGATGCCTTGTCAGCATAGCATGTGGTGATTTATTTCTGGCGATTTTTTTTTTTGGGACACTCTGAAACATCGGTTCCCCGCCAGCGAAGAGGGGGGAGCGGACAAAGGGGGGGAACGGAGCCTTTCTCCCCTTTCAAATCCAAAAGGGCCTGACAGTTTCTAAATTTTTTTCGGTCTTCATTAGACGGGGGTTGGGGTCCAGGGTAGTGCAAGGCGGCCCCTCGCTTAGGGTGCCCTCATCTGGGGGCAAGTCAGGGCGTGTTTAAAACTTTGCCGGAAAAAAGTGGAGGAGGAGGTATTCCTAGAAAACCGAGTTTAGGGCGGGGCCCCCCCCTTTCCCCCCCCTTGGAAAAAGGGGGAGGGGAAATTTTAGGGGAGGAGGGGAAAATGAGGGAAAATCAGTTTGGAGGCCCCCCGACCCCGAGGCCCTTTGGGGAAAAAAAGGCTTTTATCTCTACATGAGTGCTTGGTGCTCCATTTTTCCCCCATTGATTCCTGCATTTTGGGGCCCTTTAAATGGGAAAAAAACAGTTACTGGGTGGCCCCCCCTGGATCCCGGGGACAAAACAAAAAAATCAGCATTTCCCTTCCCCCACCAAATAGAGATTTAAAAAGCAGGAAATGGGGACCCTTTTGGAAAGATCAAGGAAATCTTTTGGTCTGCTTCACGTTCCTCAAATGTCATTTGGGGGAACCAAAAATTTGCAACGTGGAAAAGAAATAGGTTTCCCAAATAGCCGGGTTTGCCGGGGAGCAGCAGCAGCAGGGAAGGGGGGCCCGAGGCCCAAGGGGGACCCCTGGCCCAAACTTTATTTACCCCCTCACCAAAAGCATGCAATGCAGGGGGACACATTTCCCAAAACACAGAGACCCGCTTAAAATCATGGTTTCACGATTTTCTGCGTCTCAACCGGGGGTTTTTTGGGATGTGGTTCCCGGGCCCCAAAAGGGTTCTGAGTATCCAAAATGGAGAATGGCCCGAAGCTCGTGCACGCCATAGGGTGTTGTCCTGCCCCGCAGCCAGGGTCCTATCTGAGCGGCCTTCAGCACAGCCCCGGGAGGAGGGGTTAACAGACAAAGCATCCGGGTTTCCACAGAAATTTGGGCGGGTTTTACTTTCAATCAAAATGAATCAGGGATGGATCTCGTGAATTGGGCTCCAATTGCCGAGGGCACCTTAGTTGCCGGGCTACTTCCCCCAATTTTTTTTCCAAAAAGAAAAATTTTTCCTCTTGAAAACTTTTTTTTTTTTAAAAGTTTATTTCTTTTGCAATTTTTATTCTCGGTTACCCAAAAGTTCATTTTTTCTGGTTTTTTTGGGGAGGAGGGTGTTTTAAAAACAGAAAAGGGTTTTGCAAAAACCGTAATTTTATTTACCAATTTTTCTTTTGAAGTTTTGCCCTTTTTCAATGGGGTTTTAAAGGGCATGTTGTGGAATTTCAGCAATAAAAAATGGTCCTTTGGGAACAGAAATGGGCTTTTGAGTGGCCCTTTTTTCCCTCACAATTTTTAACGTGGCTGAGGGGTCATTTTTTTTTTTTTGGGGGCAGGGTGCTTTGAAAATTTCAGCCAAACAAGGGTTCCCATTTAAAAAAAAGTTGTTTCTAAAAAGGGCTTTGTTTTCACAATTTCAAAGTGGGGTCAAAAGGGTTATGGTTTTTTAAATTTTTGGGGGGAAATTTTTCTGGGGACATGCAGTATATACAGGTCCCATTATAAAAAAATGTTTTTTTTAACGAAAAATTTTTTTTCACAATTTTCAAAAAAGGGGTCAAGGGTATGCTTTTGGAAAAATTTTTTTTTGGGGGGATTTTTCTGTGACATGCCGCTATACTTTCAGGTCTATTTTAAAAAATTTTTTTTTTTCCCAAAAGACATTTGTTCCCTTTACAATTGTCCCAAAAAATGGTTTAAGGGTCATGCTTTTGGAATTTTTTTGGGGGCATTTTTCTGTGAAATTTCAAGGGTAAATTTCAGGTCCCATTATAAAAAAAAAAGTTTTTTTTACAGGGCATTTGTTTTTCCCGCTGTCAAAAATGACTCAAGGGTCATGTTTTTAATTTTTTTGGGGGGATTTTGCTGTGAAAATGCGTAGACTAAAGGTCCCATTTTAAAAATGTGGTTTTAACAGAAATTTGTTCTTCACAATTGTCAAAAAGTGGCCAGGGGGGATGGTGTGTCCCGAAAAAGGAAAAGGTAGGACATGTTAAGGACAATATTGCAAAATGACTTTTTTTTGCAAGATCTTTAACTAGCTTTGAAACCCCCGTATTGAGACAACCCCTTTAATTTCAAAATTAAAAAAAAAAAAAACAAAGGGCATGGTGGGATTCCATCCCTTTTTTAAAAAGTGGTTTTTTAGAATTAAAAATCCCAAAAAATTGCCTGTAAAAAATGTGGGGAAAAAATTCCTTGAATTGTACAAGGGGGGTCCCGGGGCTTGACCAGTTTAGGTTATTCAGGGAAAATTTGGGGTATGGAGCATGGACAGAGAACCCAAAAACCGAGACATTTCCCCGCACGTTGGTAAAATGAGAAAAAGAATTTCCAAAAAAAAAGGGACCCGGGGGGAACAGGAGGGGTTAACCACCAAAATTTTTTAAGTGGGAAACTCAAATTTGGGCCGGGACTTCCGGGGGGAAGGGGCAAGCGGGTACCCAGGTTTTGATGTGTACTGAGGGAAAGGGTGGAGGTCTACTCCACTTCCGACTCTGCCCTTTAGCACGGGCTGTTTTCGTTTTTCGCGTATAAGGGCATTTTTACCATTGGGAAAAAGATGACGGGGGGCCGCCTGGGCCCTTTTTCCGCCCCCCCTGTAAATCCGGCCCCGGCAGCTGAAAATGGTGTTTAAATGACGCGCTAGCCCGGGCTCTCACCCCACCCATGTAAGTTTGGCTTTAAGCAAATTTGGGCCCCCATTTTTATTTGGGTGACGATGCTGCCCGGGCTTCACGCACCCCCTGTAAATTGGGCCCGGCAGCTGGGCCCCCGTGTTAAAGATGGTGACCCCGGGCCCGCATGGCTTCCCGTTAGGGGCAATAGGGAGCTTTTAAATTTTCAAAAAATCAGATTTTGAAAAAATGATTTTGTGAGGTTTAAATAGTGTCAAAAAAAGGGAGGGCTTGGGCACAAATTAGACAAAATTTTTTGGGTTAAAAATTTTTGGGGCTGGAGTAATATGGGGTGGGTCCCTTTGAACTCCGGGGAAATTTGGGGATGTTTGAATCAAAATTGTGTTATATGATAATATGAAAACCCAAGCTTTTTCCCCTTTTAAAGGGATTTAGTGAGGGAATTTCCCTTTTTTGGAGAATGTTTCAGCAAAAAATGAAGAAGCTAAAATGGCTCAGGATGTGACCAATTGTTTTCTGTTTCCCCAAAAATGTGACCCCCAGCTATTGTCTCCCTTTTCCAAAGGGTTTCGTTTCAGGGAAAAAATCACTGAATTTTTGGAAAATCCCAATCCCAGGGGGAATTTTTTCCCCGAGAAAAACGTGGACCAAAAACTTTTTATTTAAAATTTTTGTAATTTGGGGAAAAAAATAATCCGTTCTCCCCCTTCTATACCGGGGGGCCTCCCGGGAAATTGCTTTAAAAACCCCGGGGGGGGGGTTTTTTTTTTGAGTTTAAAACAATTTATGTGTTTTTAAGGTTTTGCTTTGTCGGGAATTGCTTGGAAAAATAAAGGGAAATTTGACCCAAAAACTTTTGCGTCTGAACTCATTTTCTAATTCGGGACCGATTTTTTTTTTCCTCCGATAAAAATTTTGGGAAAATCCCGGGGGAAAAAGGGGAAGGTAAACCCCCCAAATTTTGGTAAACGCCCCCAACCAGGGGAGTCTGTCCTTAACCCATGAAAAGGATTTGGGGGAAAAAAATAAAAACCATTAAAATTGATTGGCTAAATCACTCTCAAAAAACCCAAGTTAGGGTTTTGTTTTTTCTCAACAAAGAAGTGTTTTGGGGAGGATTAGGACATTTTTATTTACTTATGGGGTGTGCGGAAAAATTTAAAACACATCAAACACGTGTAAAAAAATCCCCTTTAAAAACTGCAGGGAGGGGTGTATGTTGTATTTTATCACATTTGAAAAAAAAAGAAAAAATGAAAATTAAATTTTAAAGCTATAAATAAAAATTCCCCAAATAAATTTTTGTAAACCAAAAAGTCCGTTTCCAAAAAAAAAATACTAAATGGGCCGTCTGTCAAAAAAAGATTGTGCCACTTTGTGTCTGGGGGGTTTAAACAGGTTTTTGGGGTCATGCTATGGGCCCCGGGGGAAAGGGGTAGTCTAAAGTCCAGTGGAAAATAAAAAGGTGGGGAAAGACTCCTTTTTCCCCGGGACTTTTTAAAGTGGGGGTCATAAAAGGTTTAGGGGTCGGTGTGGCCCAGGACAGGTTAGTCAAGTTTAGTGAAACTAAAAATGGGGTCAAAAACCTAAATTTCCCGGAATTTTTTAAACTGTGGGTCAGGGAAAGGGTTTTAAAGGTCATTTGGGGGGACAGGACAGATATAGGTTTAATTTTCCAGTTAACTAAAAAGGTTGGGTTTAAAGTCCCCTTTTTCCCCACCCTTTTTTAATTTGGGGGGTTTGAAGGTTTTTAAAAGTATACTTCCGGGGCCCGGGGCAGGGTTTTAAATCCAAAGTCTTAAATTCTCTAAAAAAGGTGGTTCAAAGACTCCTTTTACCAAAAACTTTTTAATTGGGGTCAGACAGGGGTTTAAAGGGGCATACTGGGGGACAGGGAAGGGTATAGTTAATGTCCCGGTTTAAAAAAAAGGTGGTTGAATAAAAACCCCCTTTTTTCCGGGCCCAATTTTAATCTTTGGGGGCATGCAGGGGTTTGGGGGCCCCATGCTGCGTTCCAGGACAAAGGGTATTCAATGGTTTAGTTCAAAATTAAAAAAGATGGGGTTTAAATCATATGCCTTCTGGCCCCTTTTTATTTTTTTGGGTTCATGAAGGGTTTTAAGGGGCATGCCCGTGGACAGGGGGGTAGTGAATGGTCTGTGGGTTTTTTTTTTGTGGCTTTTTATAAACCCAAATGTGTTGCCTAAAAATGTTTGCAAGTATTTCCTTTTGGCTGTTTTTGGATGTTAATTTCCGTTTCCTGCCCCGTTTGGGTGTAAAAATGAAGGTTTTGTTCCCCTTCCCAAAAGAATTTAATGGTCATCGGGGGATTTAAACTATCATTTGACTTTTCGGATTTTTATTTTATAATTTTCCGGGTATTTGACTATCAAAACCCCATGACGTTTGTCAACGTTTAAACCTCATCACTACTAAGACTATTGGAAAAAAAAATTCCCTTTTTTGTACCTACTGTTTTAATTTCCCCTTTTAAGCTAAAAATGCTTAACATTAATTGTGGGTATGTATAAATAAAGTTAGAATATTTATTGAAGCATATTCTAGACGTGTGGAGCGCAACTTCTCTTGAATAGATTTTTGCCTTTTTACAGTTATGACCTGCTTTAGTTTCCCAAAAGGGGGTTCATTGTTCGTGTGTGTGGGGGGGGTGTTTCTGAGCTGTTGGGGTTTTTTGAGGGGGCTACTGTTTTCCCTTTATTTACACATTAGTATGTAAAAACTGGCAAAACATTTGCAGACAGAAGTAAACTGTGGTTTAAAATTTTAGCCCAAATTTTATTCGGGGTTTTACTTTCTTTTTAAAAAAAGCATTTAGCTCTGCAGTACGTGAACCCTAAATTTTTGGGGCCCCATGTATGAATCTGTTTAGGTCGTTTAAAAATCACTTTTTTGCCCCTAGTAACCTATGGGCAAAGAGTGGTTTTGACCTAAAAAAGGTTATACATTTTGACTTTTTTGGGGGAACATGTGAACGGGCTTTTTGCCTGTTTTCGGCGTTTTAATTTGGGGGTCACTGTGCCGGCTCCCCTGTTCCCGACGCACTAATGCGGAAAGTAAGGCGGGAAAACTTCGCCACTTTTTAATGCGCCTTACTTTAAGGGGCGTGCGTTGGGGGTTTTGGGGGAGAATTTCACCCGATTTGAAAACGCCAACCCCATTGTAAAGA
>JAODAL010039954.1:0-37449 GCA_025379985.1 Phyllomedusa bahiana
GCCTTATAACTTTTTTTTTTGACCACAAAAAACATTTTCAAAAAGGCCATGGCCCTTTGAATGGTGCAGGCTCTATAAAGTGACTCCTTTTATAGATTACTATATAGCATTGTCCTGTGCAGTGGTTTAATAATTATTTTTAAATAAAAAAAAAAAGAAAAAAACTTTTAAAATGGGGGTGGCAGGTTCTGGGGGGGGAAAAGAATCCTTTTTCCCCTTTGTTTTCATGTAAAACATTTGTTAAAAGGATTATTTCTATCTTAGAAAGAGATGGAATATTATTGGGCTCCTACCTGTTTATAAGCATTGGTGTCTGACCTCTGGGACCCAACTGGCGTTTGAGGTCCAAAGACCCAGATCAGCCGGGAAGGTGGATCATGACCAGATGCAGGTGAATGGGGCTTGCTGCAGGAAACTAAGAAGGGGAACCAGCACTATATTACCTGGAACCTTTTTTCTCGGGATTGGGGGGGGTCCCAAAGGTTGATTCCTACCTTTCACTCAAGAAAAATTTTTAAGTTTTAAAAAATGGGAATACCCTTTAAAATTGCGCATCTTCCATAAAAATGAGCCTGTAAGTCCTGCTGCCCCCTTCTCATCTAAAAATTGGGGTCCCCTTGTATGATCATGTGGGCGGGGTCAGGAGGACTCTCAGGCTTTCTCCTGATGACAATTAAATAGCTTATATCTCATAAATTATACATCTGGAAAGCTGCTGAAAGATTATTAATTTCTCGTTACTCCCTTTTAATTAGCAACAGGAATTTTTTTTAAACGCTAGGACGCCTTTCTTCGTTTTTTCTTCCAGTCATTGGCGGGTAGCGGGTTTGGTTTCCCCATATTTTTCAGCAAACTGTCAAAAATCGGGCAAAACTATGTTTCCAAAATTTTTTGGGGATTTTAACTGCGGTCAATTCCCTCCTCCTGTCGGGATAGAAGTGGGAACTTTTTGTATGGAAAAAAAATTTCCCAAATCTGTGTTTGGATTCTGAAATTTAGTTTCTGATACAACAGCAGTGGGATAAAAGTCAGGGAAACAATTTTTTTACAAATACCCAACTATATCCTCCAAGCCCTCTTGGTCCATGGATACATGCAAAGTGCTCCTTGTGGTCAGCACCTCCAGAGGACTTCACAGAACGGACACTGATGTCCACATCCAGTCACCACCGAACAGCTTTATTTTAGGGGTTTAAATTGAATTTAGAAAGAGAGATTCAAACCCATAGCTTCAGCCGCCGGAAACCTCTTTCTGTCAATGCCGAAAAATTCGAATATCATTGAAACTGAACAACATAAAAATTTTTTTTTAAAAGAAATCACGTTTTATTTCATCCTAATAACCAGAAGGCTAATTTTATTTTGCTTTGGGAGCCCTAAACCATATTGACCGGAACAAGGTGTTTAAAAAAAGAGAACAAAAAATAAATGGGATATTTTTTAAAAAAACTTTGGCGCCCACTGGACGGTACATAAACCCTTTTGGTAATAAAATAATTAGAAACCGGAAAAACCCACTGTGGTCAAAAAAGATGTAAGGGGCAATAAATAACAAAAAGAAAACTTTTCAACTACTAAAAAAGGGGGTCATGAAAGGGGCTAAAAACATAAAAAAAAAATTAAATATGAAAAGACGTATTTCCAAGAAAATAAAACGAACCCCAAAAAATTTTTTAAAATTATATAAATAGTAAAAAAGATTAAACAGAAAATGTTGGGCCCTTTGAAAATACAAAGGGGGAGACTTTTAAAGGGGGCGAAAAAAAAGCAACCCTAGTAAAAAAAAATTCTCCCCGGTATTTACCAAGGAGGATGAGCTTCCTGTTTTATGACAGAAGGATGCTCTGTTTTTTGTCAAACCCCAAGAAGAAGTGCAGCCCGTCAAAAGAAGATTAAAAGAACCTGTCCTTAGTTTTTCCCCCCGGCTGGGGGACAAAAAAAGGGTATGTCAGACCTCTTTTTAGGCTGTTCCCCTTTTCTGTAAAATGCGGATTTTTTTCGTGTATTTAATGCTTAAATCTGCAGTTTCAGCCAAAAAAGAGCATTCAAAAGACCCCTTAGAGGTCATTTTTTTAAACCCTGCCCACCGAGCTACCCCCCCCCCCCTCAACCCTGAAAAACCTATTACTTTGAATAGTAGAAACTGTAAAAACTTCAGGGGGCGGAGCTAACCTTTGGTGGCGGACACACCGCTATGAATAAGATTAAGGTAAATGCCTAAAACTCCAGATCTTACAGAATAAGGGGGCAAAAAGCGGGGAAAGCAGGTCTGCACTACTTGTACGCCCTCAGCGGGGGTCATAAATTATGGGACAGGTTTCCCCCTTTAAAAATAGACAAATCCCCAGGTCTTATGGCAAAACACCCACGTGCCCAAAAAAGGGAGTTAAGTAATGTCATTGATAGGCACCTATTTTAATATTTATGGACTTCTAATAATGGGGATTTCCCCCCAAAGGGGGCGCATGCAAATGTGGTCCAATATTTAAAAAAGGGGTCAAAAAGGATCCAGATAACTAAGGCCGTAAGTTTAACCTCGTTGTAGGGAAAATTTTGAAGGTTTCTCAGAGATGCATCCTGGGTATCTCACGAAAATAAATTTAAAAGCCGTTCCAGCTGGGGTTTTTGAAGAATCGGGCCTGTCAACTAATCTCAAGCTTTCTATGAGGAAGCTGCAAAACGGCGGGGGGGGGGCACGGATGTCAATATTTGGATTTTTCTAAAGCATTGATACTGACCCCAAAAAAAAGGGGATAATAAAATGAGAATTTTTTGGACGGGGGGAAAATGTTGCAAGTGGGGAACAACTGGCTCAGTATAGAAAACGATGATAATTAAAAGGGGTCCCTTTTCAGTGGGACCACGGATCCCTATTGGGGGCCCCATCCCTTAATATTTTTATTAATGGTCTTACCATGGATTTCCATAAATACACTTTGCAGTGATACAAGCCTGTAAAGTAATCAACATAATAGGATAATGTGTTATTTCAAAGATCTTAATTGGAGGCCAGGGCAGGAAAGGCAGAGAGGTTTAAAGGATAAATGCAAGGGTTTTGCACATGGGGAGGAAAAAACCATTACATATTACTTTTAAATGGAAAAAACGCAGGCTAAAAGGCTGAGAAAGACTTGGGAATCCGGTGGACAGTAAAACATCATTGTAGCAGCCAGTGTCAGGGGTTCATATTTCCCATTATACAATCACGGGGCCCAACCAACAATGAAAAAATGTGTAAAAATTTTTTTGGCACCAGTGCACAGGAAAAACATTGAAAACTTAACAGGTAAAAGGCGGGCAACAAAAATAAAAAAGGACGGTGACTTCAATACCCCAAAAAATTTTTCAAGAATTTGGGTTATTTAGTTAGAGAAAAAGGGTTTGGGAACATAAATAAAATTTTTAAATATACTAAAGGCAATATAGAGATCTTCCCAAGATTTATTATACCCGGCTGTACCAAAAACAAAGGGGGCATCCTTTTAAAGCCTGAGGAAAGAAAGTTTTTTTACTAAACATAGAAAGGGGTCTTTACTGTTAGAGCGATGAGACTGTGGAACTCTCTGCCAGAGGAAATTGTCATGGCAATTCAATAACAGAGATTAAAAAGGGTTTGGATGCATTTCTGGAGTGTAATAACATAACAAGTTATAATGACTAGAATTCTGGAGTAGGTCCGTTGATCCAGGGATTATTCCGATTGTCAGATTGGAGTCGGGAAGGAATTTTTTCCCTAAAATGAGGACAATTGGCTCCTGCCTCATTGGGTTTTTTTGCCTTCCTCTGGATCTACACTTTAGCAACACTTTAGTATAATGGGCCGAACTGGATGGACATCTTGGCTTTTTTCACCCCTTAAAAACTATGTAACTATGTAACCAACTTCTCACTTAGCTTTTTTTGAATATTTTCTAAGAAATGAGAAATGTCTTCACTTTCCAGAATTGCATCTTCTCTTAGAATTTTATTTGTAACTCTGCTGATAGAGCTTATGAGATCGTCCTGCAATTGTTCGAGAGCTGCTGGATTTTCATACATTTTTGATATTTTGCTTAGGATCCAGTCTTTGGAAAACTTTTCATAAGAATTAATATATGAAACATATTTCTCAAAAGACATTTCCTCCAGTAGATTCTCCAGAAGATTGTACTGGAAGAAGCGCCTACTTTTAAATATCTGGTTGTCTGAGCCTTGTAAGATGTCATCAACCATCTCCCTCCCCAGATGATCATAGACATATTCAGTTATTGCTGGGATCAGGCACTTCTCACAGAACTGTTTGCCTCGAGTTTGGGATTCATCTTTTGCTTGGAAGATATATAGTCAAATAAATCGGTTCAGGTTCTCCAGGCAGGTTCTTGGGTCATTTGTATGAATATAATTCTCGTGCATCTGCTGAAACCTTGTAGAGGCTTTTCCAAAAATAAAGAGCCTGATGTCCAGCTCAAACTGTACAGTGAAATGGAGACTTTCAGACTGTTCACCAAGTTCTGTATTGATCCTCGGCAGAATTTCCTGGCAGTAAGTGTCATCATAGTCCTCCTTGGTGTTCACCTTCTCGGTGACGTATCTGTCACACATTTCTAACAGAGAGGCAGAAAAATCTTGAAGCTTTTTTCCATTACTTTTTCCCCATACTTGTTTCCATATTTTTGTCCCCCAGTCCAGATCTATATGACTTTCATCAATGGTAAAGTTTCTGCAGGTTTCTGATAACTTTCTCACATCCAATAATGTTCTATTTATATCAAGCCCTTTGCTGCTCATGTCTTGTCTAAGTTGCTGGAGAATTGCATCACTCACATCATGTCTCTGTAATTTCTAAATTTGTAGATCTGACAGGGTTTTCTTCCACATGGAATTAAATTCGGCTTCTACTTCTGCATCTCTTAACTCGTTCCTCTCTCTGCAGGTTTTCAGGACTCCATCAATTTTCTTCTCTATTAATGCCTGGTATTTTCTCTTAATGTCCCAAAACTTTAGTTTTCCTTTTTGTATAGAAAGTATTTTTTCACACTTCTTGATGGCATTTCTCCTGAGCTCTTTTCTTAGACTTGTAACTCTCTGTTTAAATTCTTTTTGAAATCTTTCTACCAAAATTCATGTTTTCTGATTCAATTTCAAAATTTTTCTCTATCAGGTCCAGCATTTACTTCTCTTCATCATTTAGAAGCCGATCGAGATCCCTGTATGTCTTGTATGTGTTTTCATCAAAATTGTTACTTGCTTGATTCTTAATGTTAGTTTCTCTCCTTACCACCCATTGATGGATCTCTTTGGTAAAATTCTATTCCCACAGGGAGAACTGCATGGACAACTTATTATAAGCTTCTGCCACTAGACTGTTCCTGAAACTGAAAATGAATTTCTCATGTTTGACAGCAGTCCACAAACTTCTCACCCATTCACAGAAATCAGGTATGGTTAAAGCTTTGTGTAAAGGTTTCTGTACTTTTAAGAGCTGTAATAGATATCTTTTAAGTTCAGAAACATGTTCACTGTATCCTGAATTTATAACCAGGAATCCTAACCGCTAGACCATATGGGAATATTAACGTCCAGACTACAGTAAATGGAAAGAGAAAAAGTTTACCATGTGGCAGTCAGCCTGCAGCAAAAGGAAAGAAAAACTTGGCACCTATAGATGAACTTACTGTCAGCAGCCACGTTAGCGCAGTAGGTAGCTCGTCAGTCTCATAATCTGAAGGTCGTGAGTTCGATCCTCACACGGGGCACTTTTCTTGTCAGATTTTGCATCCATTTTGACCAGAGAGCCACAGTTCTTTCCCTTTTACTACTAAAATGTAAGCCATCCAAAAAGAATAGCAGCCAAACCTACAGACTGCCAAAGGGCTTGTTAACTTCCTTCACAACTGGGAGTCACACGGAAGAAACTTGAATGATTCTAGCATTCAAGCCAAATCAAGAGATGTAGTTCAAAAAAGACGTGAATAGCAAAAGGCAGTCAGATTGGAGATTTTAGACCCATAATGAGCAGATCCACCATAATCCACTTATGTCTGCCAACAGTTTTGTGACCATTAAATTTGTTCACATGTTTGCAAAAATATTGGTGAGTCCCCTTGCCATAGTCCTGAAATTTGTGTTTATCAACGTCGTAGTCCATGACTTGATTGAATTTGTAAATTCCACTTTTCCATTTTTGCAGCTGCTTCTGTCATTTCATCTAATTGTTCTAGAAGTTTCTGTCTCTCATATTCTTGTCATGGGCAGACACATCACTCACATTCTGATGGACAAACGGGCAACTGGGTTTCTTTCCAACTTCCTTCATTCTGAGGAATGCATGGACCACAATCTATAAAATGTTTTTTTTATCTCTGGTATTTTCCATGGCCATGTTGACTATGGTGATGTCATTTAACCTAACCACTAATGTGGCCAATTCATTGTCATGTTCGTAGCTGTGAAGATAATTCTGGAGCTTTTTTGTTTAACTGTGTTTTTATTGAAGTTTAACATGAGAAAATTTCCATCCATGCAGTAATACTATGTTCTTTAACATGAATGCAATTACAACAAGAAACAATTAAATCACATAATCTCTTCAATACATTGTCTCAATCTTCAAGATAATCAAGCTATTGCCTCTAAATTTCCTGGAGACACTTCACTGTGTTACTAAGACAGTGTTAAAGGTAATTACTACAAAGGAGTGCAATAATATAATAATATAAGAGAGATCATTAACCTAAGTTTATGACAACAACCAGACAATTGACAAGACACACTAGGTTGTGGGGGAGGAAGGGGATTAGCATTGTTACACTTGAACACTGAAATTCAAATCATGGTTATCTCGTTTAGTAGTAAGCTATTTCAATCCTAGATGTTATTACGTCTCTCCAGCCATCTCATACAAGTCCCACTGAGACCAAGTGTCCTCAAATTTATCTAGGGTATCATTTAAAGAGGCCGTGAGTTGCTCCATCATCCTTATCTCTTTAATCCTGCCTAGAATATCCTCCAGCGTTGGAACATTAGTACGTTTCCAGAAAATGGAGATTAAGCATCTCGCTGCCGTTAGGATGTGTAAGATTAGGCGTAATGTATTTTTTCTAGTTTCAGGGAAATGAATGTTCATTAAGAAGCATATTGGAGACATAGGCAATTTAATTCCCGTAGCTTCTACAACCAAATTCCTAACCTGTTTCCAAAAAGTCTTAATTAGTGAGCACTCCCAGAAAATATGAAAGACATTTGCCTCTCTGGCCCCACACCTCCAACAACGGTCTGGAACACCCGGGTCCATCCTATGCAATAAGGAAGGCGTATGGTACCATAGCATAAGAATCTTGAGTTGGTTCTCTTTATATAAATTACATTGAGACGTTTGACTTGCTCTTTTCCAAATTAATCGCCACTCCTCCCCAGTGAATTGTCTTCCCAGGTATCCCTCCCACTTTGCCATGTAGGGATGGTTAGGAAGATTCTCAGGGCATGGATTCAACAGCATGGAGTAGATCTGGGATATTAACCCTCTAGTCGAGGTATAAAGTTTACAAATCAACTCAAATCTCGTAGGCCGGGTAACCCTACCCCCCCCCAACACTGTTCTAGCAAAGTGAACTATTTGCAAATAAGAATAATAGCTGTTATTTGGTATTTGGATTCTCTCTTGCAGTGTTTTAAATGGGATAATTTGTAACGTTTTATAATCTACAATATCTGCCACTCTGAAAAGTTGTCGATCGTACCATGGCTTCATGGATAAGTCCTCCATCCCACCTGGGAATAGAGGATTATCTAAGAGAGAGGTCCTTGCAGAAGACGGCGAAGAGAGCCCAAACCGTTTGGCGCACCGGTTCTACACATCTCTCGTCAATCTGATTGGCCCCAGGAGTGACCCTGTATTTGGACATGTGAGGTAGCCCAGAGCAATGAGTTAGGATGCACCGGAGCCATCCACAACTTCTCGATCTCAGCCCACTTGGAGTATGCATAAAGTGTTGACCAAGCTGGTATCCGTCTAAGTTGGGCAGCCCAGTAATATTTTTTGATGTCTGGGACCGCCAACCCTCCCTCCTTCTTCCCCGCCATCATCACATCTCTTCCTATTCTATGTCTTTGCGACCCCCAAATAAACTTCATGATCGATGCCTGTAGAGCCTTTAAGTGTGCAAGAGGTATGGGAACCGGAAGCGCCTCAAAGAAATACAATAATCTTGGTAGTATAGTCATTTTCCCTAATAAAGAAAGCGGTAAGGTTTGCCACTTTTGCAATGAAGCCCGTATCTCCTGGTATAGTTTTGGAAAGTTATTGTTGTATAGTGAAAAATAAGAAGTTGTCAAGTTTACCCCTAGATATTTTAGAGAAGCATACCTCCAATTGTAGCAATAATTACTTTTCAATAATTTTAGCTCATCTGGAGGAATGTTAAGCGGTAAGGCCAGGGCCGCCGATAGGGGGGTACAACCAGTACTCCCGTACCGGGCCCGGCCGCAAGGGGGGGCCCGCCGCCGTCGGCAGGTAACGCCCCCTTGCTTCATTATAATGGTAGAGAGAAGAGGCCGCAGGCCTATTCTCCCTACCATTATATATCCCCTAACTGTGCCCCGGCACTGCAGGGGCCCGGCGCAACTAAGGTGGAGAGGAGGGGTCCAGCGCTATTGAGGGGGAGGGGCCCGGCGCTGCGAGTCACGCTGCGCACCATCTCTATCATTTAACTGTAACTTACTTCTTCTTCAGAGCGCAGCAGCTCCTGATTGGGCGGCCCCTCCTCCTTCCTCCAGCCGTGGGCGGGCCTCACTGATTCAAATGACCGCGCTTCCTGCCCCCCAGCCGAGGGAAGGCGGCGGGCCCGCCCGGCTGCTCAGTCAGGAGCTGCTGCGCTATGAAGTAGTAAGTTACAGTTAAAAGATAGAGATGGTGCGCAGCGTGACCCGCAGCGCCGGGCCCCTCCCCCTCAATAGCGCTGGACCCCTCCATCTCCACCTTAGTTGCGCCGGGCCCCTTTCAGTGCCGGGCCACTTAGCATCCAGTGGGGCCCCCCATAAGGCCCTGTAGTTTGTGGGCTCCATAAGGCCCTGTAGTTTTGGGGCCCTCATAAGGCCCCTGAAGTTTGTGGGGGGCCCATTCAAGGCCCCTAAATTTTTATGGGGCCCCCCTAAAGGGTTGTGGGGGCCCTGTTCAAGGCCCCTGAATGTTATGAGGCCCCCCACAAACTACAGGGCCTTAGGGGAAAGCCCCACTATATACAGGGCCTATAGGGGCCCCACAATATACAGGGGCCTTCTGGGGACCCCCACAGGACGGGGAAGTGGCCCGGCGCTACTGGCCACTGAAATAGATCACTGTGGTGCACAGCGTGATTCGAAGAGTGGGCCTCTCCTCCTATTTAGCGCCACCCCCCCTCCATCTCAGTTGCACTGGGCCCTTCCCAGCCTGTGGGGGCCCCCATAAGGGCCCCTTATATTTGGTGCCCCTATAAGGCCCTGATATAGTGGGGCCCCCTAAGGCCCCTGTAGTTTGTGGGGGCCCTCATAACATTACAGGGGCCTTGAACAGGGCCCCCACAACCTTCAGGGGGCCCCAAAACATTATGGGCCCTAAATTAGGGCCCACACAACCTTCAAGGGGCCCCAAAACCCTTTAGGGGCCTTGAATGGGCCCCCCCCACAACCTACAGGGGCCTTATGGGGGCCCCACAAACTACAAGGGCCTTATGGGAGCCCCACAAACTACAGGGGACTTATGGGGCCCCCACGGGATTGCTAACTGAGATGGAGTGGTGGGTCCCGGCGCTACTAAGGGGGAGAGGCCCACCTTCGAGTGCCCCTGTGCGCCACAGTGATCTATTTCAAGTGGCCAGTAGCGCCGGGCCACTTGCCAGTCCTGTGGGGCCCCCAATAAGGCCCTGTAGTTTGTGGGGCCCCCATAAGGCCCCTGTAGTTTGTGGGGCCCCATAAGGTTGTTAGGGGCGGAGCGATGATGTTGACAGGGGGTGGAGTTGACCGGGGGGGGGCTAACTGGGGCGGGGTTGATGGGGGGGGCCCAGGTGTTTTAGCTGTAGGGGGCCCCGAAATTTCTGACGGCAGCCCTGGGTAAGGCTTCTGTTTTAGCAGTATTGATTTTGAAGCCAGAGACAGCAAAAAATTTAGATAATAAGGAGTTTAAATTCGGCAGCGAGATGTGTGGTGATGTCAGTGTTAACAAGACGTCATCAGCAAAGAGTGACAACTTGAATTCTCTATCCTTAATAAAAACTCCCTTAATGTCTGGATGGAGGCGGACGGCGGATGCTAGAGGTTCAGCACACAGGACAAACAACAGGGCCGACAAAGGGCAGCCTTGACGGGTGCCATTTAGGATATGTATTAATGGGGACATATTGTGAGGGAGCTTTATTGTTGCTATGGGAACCGAGTACAGTGATCGAATGGCATGGAGAAAGGGGCCTGAAATACCAAAGTGTTCTAGGACCTTGAACATGTAAGACCAGTTGAGCCGGTCGAAGGCCTTTTCCGCGTCTAGGCTTAGTAGTAGGGCCGACTTATTAGTACTGTTCATTGCATCAATCAGGTTAATTGTCCTCCTAGTATTATCCCCTCCCTGACGGTTTAATACGAAACCGACTTGGTCCTTATGAATTAACTGAGGTAACCATAGTGACAGTCTGTTGGCCAGAATTTTTGTGAAGATTTTTAAGTCAGAGTTTAGTAGTGCAATTGGCCTATAATTAGCTACATCCAAAGGATTTTTATCCGGTTTCGGGATTAAGGAAATGTATGAGTGCAAGAAAGATGATGGGACTCCCGCTCCTTCAACATGGAGTTATAAAGCCGTGTCTGGTATGGGGAAAGCAGGGAGTTGTATGTCTTATAATATAGGTATGTGAGACCATCTGGTCCTGGTGATTTCCCATTGGGCAATGACTTCAGAACCTCTTCTAATTCTTCTGGGGTCACAGAAGTGTTAAGGGAAGCCAGCGCTTCTGAGGGTAGCGAGGGGAGGCTACAGGAGGATAGAAAATCCTCTAATATATGGGTCCTAACCTCTGGATCATTAGGAAGAGGATCCGGGAGAGAATAAAGATCTGAGAAAAAAGTATGAAACATGGAGGCTATTTTATCTGGATTGTAGGTGATCTCTCCATTTGCATCCGTCAAAGCATGAGGGGTTCGGCTTACCGCTTCTTCCCTTAATTGTTTAGCAAGTAGTGTATGTGATTTATTGCCCTTGTCATAATATCTTTGTCTAGAAAATAAAAGGAGTTTCTCCGTCCTTTCATATTCCAACGACCGGATCTGAGAGCGAATGTTTACAATTTTGCGCAGAATGACTCTGGATTGGTTACTACCAAGTTTTGCCTCCAACGACCTAAGTTGGGTCCTTAAACAGTCTCTCTTTAAATTAGCGTTCTTTTTAATCCTACTTCCAAGCGCAATGCAACATCCCCTAATGACTGCCTTATGAGCTTCCCACAGGGTGGCAGGAGAGGAGACTGACCCCTCATTAGCTTGATATATGTTGGGCTAGCTCTTCTCGCATTGGGGAGAATTTGATCAGCCTCTCGTTAAGTCGCCAATGGCATTGGCGTGTTGGGGTTTTGTCCTTTACTAAGGAAAGCATTATCGGAGCATGGTCCGACCATGTTATCTGACCTATGTCCGCCTCCACCATGCGCCTCAATGCCAATATGTTGCCGAAAAAATAATCAATGCGTGAGTGTGACCCATGAGAGGAAGAGTAATATGTATATGTCTTATCGCTAGGATGAGCTATTCTCCATAGGTCATATAACCCATGTTTCCGAATAACTCTGCGAAATGCCTTCGAGAGCGCTGCTGCTGAGTTGTCACCCTTCCCAGCTCCCATGCGCAATCTGTCCACTGACTCCGAAAAAGCCAGATTAAAGTCGCCTCCTATTACAATCATGGAAGGCAAAAACCGTTGGAGTTTCTGAAAAACCTTGTTTAAAAAACATATTTGTGCTTGATTAGGAGCATACAGGTTACAAAGGGTGAGTGGAGTTCCTAGGTATGTACCTTGCAAAATAACATATCTCCCCCGTGGATCTGTCACTGAATGTATCACCTGGAATGGGCACGTACGAGATAGCAAAATAGCCACCCCTGCTTTCTTTCTATCCGCAGAGGAAACATAACTGCTTGGGTAGAGCCCTTTGGCAAAGGTAAAACTTCCCTCTTTATTAAAATGTGTTTCCTGAATAAATGCTATATCGGCTTTGGAGGTTTTCAGCTCGTTTAATAACAAACGCCTCTTATATATTGAGTTAAGGCCCTTGGCATTAATAGAGATTAGTTTAGCCATTGTGAGATTTGGCACTTCCAAATAGCCTAATGATCTGGTGTTCTGTGACGTGTATAAACCATGTTTTCACACATCTAAGGGTTAAGACACAATAGGATGGGGCCAGACAAGACAACAAGAGACAGAGTTTAAACATAAATATTACAATTTCAACATTATAAACAAAACAAGAACAAGCTGATGCAGTTCTAAACCAGAATTGGTAATCTTGGAGTAGAGGAATGGCTAAGTGCCATAAAAGGGCTGCTGTAATGTTCCGAAGGTAGTGACTATTGCTACTCATTACCTTAAGGCCCCATTGAAGAAGACAAGCAAATAGGAAAAATAGGAGAAAGGGACCTTTAACAGGAGCGTCCTCTACTGTGGGCGTAGTGAAAGACATTACATAGTCGTTCCATTAGACCTTTTACCAGAAAAACAATTGAAACATGGAAAAAAACACCTTCCATCTCCACTAAAGTAGGGGACCGGACTCCAGGGTCAGAATGGCGTGTGAGGAAAAGACAGAGGGATGTCAGGGAGGGATGGAAGGAGGGAGGGGGAGGGGGTAGGGTTAGAGGAGGAAGTAGGGTCTATCCGCCCTATAAGTCCGATATCCTATCTACATAGGGGGCTATACTTATTATGAAAATATTATTTAATTAACCATATTCCCAGTTTCAGGGAAAAAACACTGTAGACCTCTAGTAAGGGTGCATACCCTAACGAAGGTACTAAAAAAGAGCCTGTGGAAGGAAAAGTAAAGCATTAGGTATACTCAGGCTTGGTAGGCGAGTTGGACTCCGGTGATGAGCCTCCAGATCTTTGGGCCGATCGTCGCTGTCTCTTGCTTTGTGTTGGCTGCCAGATCGGCGGGGGGGGGCCGCGTTGGTTGTTGGAGTTACCCGTCCGGGATGTTCGGCATGGGGCTGTGGAAGGTGGAACAGAAATGCTTAAGCTCCTTATGAGACTTGAGTGTGGAAGATTTGCCGTCCTTCGTTGCGATTAGCATGAAAGGAAATCCCCATTTGTAAACAATATTTCGCTTTTTAAGTTCCGTAAGTAATGGTTTCAAGCATCTTCTTTTATTGAGTGTCATCCATGACAGATCAGGAAAGAGTTGGATTTCTGATCCTTCATATTGAATATCTTTTTGTTTTCTAGCTTGGTTTAAAATCCTCTCTTTTAATTCGTGGTCATGCAGGCAGCAGAGTAGGCCTCTCGGAGTACCACTCCCAGCCTTCGGTTTTAAAGCTCTATGGGCTCTGTCAAATTTAATGGTATGTGTTGACGGTTCTCCGAGAATCTGGTTGAAGAGGTTGGTAAGGGTCATGCGCACGTCCTCCTGACCCCTAGACTCCGCCAGTCCCCTAATTCTAATATTATTTCGCCTCCCACGGTTGTCAAGGTCTTCCAAGTGTCTGACAGTATCTCTAATCGTTTGGGCTTGAGATGACATCTGTGTTTGGAGGTCAGAAATGTATGATCTTGCTTCATCATGAGCTCCCTCCAGCTCCTCCACTCTAGCCGCTATGGCCTGTAAGTCAGAGCGTACTGCAGATATCTCAGTTTTGCAAGCTTCTTTGACTTCTGCAATCAATGCCCTAAAGTCACTTCTTGTAGGAAAGCGCTTCATGTATCTTTTCCAATCTTGAGATTGAGGCATTGGACCTAAATCCGTGTCAATAGGTCCCGCAAGAGATTCTGATGAGGAGCGCCAATCAGATCCTTGAGCACTCCTTGATTGTGAATTATGGTTCATGCCCAGTGTGTTGTCTATAGAATCAGTCCACTCCTGAGAGCGTAGACCCGATTGGGAGCCCGTTTTCTTAACTGTGCCAGGGGTTTTAGGCGGTTTTGGCATATTGACAGGTTTCCCCGCTATTTGTGTGAAGTTGGTATCACTTAGTGCAGCGACTGAAAGAGGTGATGTCTTTGTACTAGTAGTAGGAAGGATCCTCAGATAATGCTTAATTGAGTGTTTAACTGCTGGGGTGTAAATAGGCTGTCTGCAGTCGTGGTTAGTGGATTTCCTAGATCTAGCCAGGGTAAGATGTTGAGATGAATTATTCCCACCACTGCTGCAATATTTCAGATTTCAGGAGGGTCACTGCGATGGTTAATAGGAACAAATTATATATGCAGCGTGCTGCTAGTTCAGTAATAAGAGTGGAGTGAGATAATGCTGCCCTCTTGTGGAGAGGGATCGCCAGTGTATGCAATTGGCTGGAGCAGTAGGGAAGATGGGGAAAATGGCGCCCGAAGTGTGCAATGGCGGGAAAGTTCGCGGGCTTTTTCTCCAGCAAATAAATTCAGATGTTATGCCTTTAGTAGGGCCATATATCCCAAAAGGCAGATATGCAGTTACAAAGTTTTCCGTTTAACAGCTCTCTGCAGGCACGGGAGGTATGAGTTGCGCGGCAGACTGTTTTACTTCTGCTGGCGGGGTTTATGCCGTGCCGTCTAAATGTCCTCTGCCCTTCTCCCTATCCGGGATTATCTTATTGAGTCCCCTAATGCATACAGCCGCGGCTGCAGACTGACAGCACAGAGCCGCTTCCCGTCGCGAGGCTGCAAGCAGGTCTCCGCCGCCTCACGTCTCCCTCCTACCTCCCGTTAACCTGCAGGCGCCGGTCCGAATCGTCCTCTCTTCTCGCCGCTTCGTACTCCTCTGCCCCAGGATCAGGACCGCTGGTAAGTGCAGGCAGACGCTGATGTGGTGCCGCCGATACTCCGGTGCCCAGGATCGCTTTTCTCTGAACTAGTGCGCGATGCGGCCGTACAGGGGTGTCCCGGTCTCAGGAGCTGCACGATGTCCCCCAAAGGAGAGGAGACCTTCGGGGCCAAGCAGTGCCCTCTGTCCTTCACTCAGGGCCAGCCACCACGTTCTCCAGCCGCAATAGGTATCTTTTAGCTCCAGGAAGCAGGTTTAATGCTGACTTAGCCCCCTAAATTAGCACTAGGTCTCAGGAGCTAGTGAGCTATGCGTCCATCTTGAACGGTGCCAGGCCACGCCCCCCAATTCTAGAGCTTTTGACCCTCCAGTGTCAATTACCAGAATGATTTCACAGCCAATCTCCTCCTGGAAGATCTTCATCACTTTAATCAGGGTCATGAAGGCTCCTCGTGTGCATCGTCCACTGGCCACAGGGAACTGTAGACCAAACATGGTGTTCAGAAGGGTGGACTTCCCCGTACTCTGCACTCCCAGCACCGTTATCACTGTCATCCTACATCTACCTCTGGTCTTCTTATCCAGTTCGGTCAGGAAATCAGTTATCCACTGTAGGGTAGGCTTTTCTAAAAATAAAGAGCTTGATGTCCAGCTCCAAGTGTGATGAGAAGTGGAGACTTTTAAACTGTTCACCAAGTTCTGTATTGATCCTCTGCAGAATTTCCTGGCAGTAAGTGTTATCATAGTCCTCATTGGTATTCACCGTCATCTTCTTAACCAGCTTAAGTAGTAGTAGAAAGGATGCCGCACACCACCTAGTGGTTTCTTTTGAAGGTACTGGGGTGCTCATGGTAGGATTACCAATCCTGTTCAGTCAATATTCAGAAGAAATACCTCAGATTTTTTGAAAAAGGAGCTGTACTTATTTAGACAATCACTGTAACAGAAATATCTCCAGTATGACACCAGACATAAATGTAGTATAGGCAATATAAAAATATTTTCGGCCTGGCGGCCTTCCTCAGTCTTATCTGGTAGGAGGCAATGAGACTGTCCCGGAGCAGGAGATGTCATACTGGAGATATATCTATCACAGTGATTGTCTAGATAAATACAGCTCCTTTTCAAAAATCTGAGGCGTGCTGAGGTATTTCTTCTGAATATTTCTTATCCAGCTCGGTCAGGACATCAGCTATCCACTATAGGGGAGTGTTGTAGGCATCTCCATAAATCAGATCCAATGGGAACTATATATCATGGGTTCTCATTATCATGTTAATTATATCAGTGCTGTAGCATTATAAACAAAATTTTTTGCACTTCTCCAAAAATCAATTTCCCCCTATTATTTAATTTACCTCTCCCATGGGGGGAAAACTATAGCCATAGCCCGCCATAAACAACTGCTAAAGCGGTTTTTCCCGTTTTTCGAGGGGGGCCCCATTCAGGGAGAAGACCCCTTTTTCCTTTTTTTTAGGGAACCCAAATAGGGTTTGGGGGCTTTCTCTATGTAGCGGGGGCATTTGACTTCCCCTGATTTTTGCTGTATGGGGGGTGGTATTATTTATACCCTTAGTCATTTTCAAATTTTTTTGTTTTTTTTTTTGGTTTTCCCTTTTGTTTGTCTAAATTACAACCCCCCGACCTTCTTTTATTTTGAAAAAGAGTGGGTTAAGAAAAGGGAATAAAATTGTTAAAAATATTTCATTTTAGTGACTGGATACCCAGGAGAATTAGAATTTTACAAAAGTATTTAATTTAAAAATATAATTTTTGGGGAACTATAAAGCAAAAATTTGCAGGCTTTTTTAAAAGGGGTTTTTTCCCCCGATGTTATGTTTCCCGTTTATTCCCCCCAAAAGGGTATTTAAATTCCCCTTTTCTTTAAAAATATGTGATTAAAAAAAATTTCAGCCTGAGAGAGCTTAAAAGGCTGCCTTTCCTGCCCTTTGTTTTCTTTAAAGGGTTGCATTAGATATTCCCCGGCGAGTTTTACAAAGCTGCTGGCCAGGGGTTGCCCCCAGAGCACACTTTCCCATCTGATAGAAGGAAACGTGAAAAAAGATTTCAAAGGGGCTGGGGAAAAATATTTTGTCTTTTTTATACAGAATCCCCTTGTTGTAGTGTTTTATCTGGGGTAGATTCCCTGCCCTTTTTCTGATGGGCAGGGGGAAAATGAAGGAGCTTTCAAGAGGGGAAGGGGCTTTCAAGAGGCTGTGGGGGAAAGGGGGTTTTCTTTTGTATACAGGGAAACCATAGTTGTAGTGTGATTATTTTGGAGTGAACATTGCACCCCGATCCCTTTTTACATGGCTCTCTCTAAACAGTCTCTCTCTCTACTCAGGTGGGTTGTTTAAAGTTTCCCCCTTACAATAAAGGGACTTCCGGGGAAAAAAACCCTTTAAGGAAAATAATATTTGGATATCACCTTTTCTATTGCTATTGTTTCTTTTTGTAACTATATGGGGGGGTTAAAAATGGACCCCTGTACATAAAGTGTTTGTCGAAACTGAAGTGTTTTAGACAAACCCTTGTAGCAATTGAATGCTGTATTTTAAATATTCCTTTTTTTTTTGTATGCCAGGTTTTTAAATTTTGGGGGATTGGTGGGACCATGGCATATTTTGTGGCTTTTTCTGGCAAAATATTCAGGTATAACACTTTAGTTATAGGGGGCAAAAAATTTGGAAACTAATTCTGTAATTTCGTTTAAATTTTTTGTTAACCTCCCCATGTTTTCACGCGGACATGAAAACCCCTTTTTTTCCCCCAAAGAGCATGAAAAAAGGAAACCCGTTTTTTTGGAACCCCCCCCTAGTTT
Source organism: Phyllomedusa bahiana (assembly GCA_025379985.1). NCBI lineage: Eukaryota > Metazoa > Chordata > Amphibia > Anura > Hylidae > Phyllomedusa > Phyllomedusa bahiana. The sequence continues at coordinate 17,770 of JAODAL010039954.1, forward strand.
GTCCTGTGCACCTTTGGGTGGGCATGTAAAGATTTTTTGACTCCCAGGCCCCCCATTTTTTTTTTCCACGCATTAGTATGAAAAAAGTCCTGAATCTATGAAAAACCTTTTTCTACTGCCCGGGCATAGATTTAGCACTTTCTATTTCCACACGACACTTCCTGGCTCAGTTAAAACCCCTTTTTATTGTGCTCTACCCCGTTTTCCAAACAGAAAAACCTGGTTTGCCCGTACGAAGCTGTAAATATTAGCTTCATACAGGTTTTAGTGCAAACCCCTCCCCACCCCCCGAAAAATTTCCCCCGAAAACTTTAGGTTGTACCAAAATATCCTGGGAAACTTGTTTTGCCCCTTGGGCAAAGAAAGGGCAAAATTTATCATGGGTTTGGGTTTTTAAATTTCATTGCAAGTTGTTGTCTCATTTCTTACCATGACACAAGGTGGACCACTAAAAAAGAGCAGGCCTGTGGATGCTTTTCAGGAAAAAAGGCAGAAAAAAAAGACATGCAGAAAGCCCAAAAGTCATGTACACTAGATTTGTGGTGGCCCCAAAGAATGAGTTCCACCCAAAAAGCCCCCAAAAATCAAAAAAACACTAGTAGGCCCAAGAATCATCCCCAATGGGGGGGGGCCTCAAGGAAACAAAAACCCCCCCGGGTTGGGCCCCCAAGAAAATCTCCAAATAGTGGCCCCTTAAAAAAACAACTTCACTGTTTTGGGCCCCCAAAAATCATCTCCACTTGGGGGGCCCCCAAAAATTTATTTTACTGGTGGACTCCAAGTTTAACTTTTCCCTGAAAAAAAGGGGCTTTCGGGAAAGCAAGAGTCCTTTACAATGATTTTGGTGGCCCCAAAGAATGGTTTCCCCCTAATAAGCCCCAATAAACAACTACATTATAGGCCCAAGAATTTACTCCACTGGTTGGGGCCCCAAGAAAACAACTCCCCCCGGGTTGGGCCCAGAATCATTTTCCTATAAAAAAAAAAAAAAAAAAAAAAAAAAGGGGGGGGCCCCAAAAACAAAATTTTCCCGATAGGCCCCCCAAAAATCATTTTCCCCTGGGGGCCCCAAGAATTTTCTTCACTGGGGGATCCAAGAAAACAAATCCACTGAAAAAAAAAAACTTTTCAGGGAAACAAGAGTCAGGGACACTAAATTTTGTGGGGGCCCCAAAAAAATGAGTTCCCTATAGGGCCCCCGAATCAATTTACACAGTAGGCCCCCAAAAATCAACCCCAATGGTAGGCCTCAAGAATCAATTTCCCCTGATAGGCCCCCAAGAATCATCTCCACTGGAGAAACCCCCAAGAAAAACTCCCCTGGGGGGAAACCCCAAAAAATAATCTCCACTACTAGGCCCTAAGAAAAAAACTACACTTTATAGGCCCCAAAATCATTCCACCCGGAGGGCCCCCCAAAAATTCATCTTCACCCGATGGGAAATCGCGAATCAACCCCCACTTTGTGGGGTCCAAAATCCCAAATTAATGGTGGGCCCCAAGAATCAAACCCCCAGGTGGGCCCATTTAAACAACATCTCCCCTGGGTTTGGCCCCCCAAAAATCAGCTCCACGGTGGGACCCCCGGAATCAACTCCACGGGGGGGTCCCAAGAATCAACTGCACCCGGGGGGTCCCCAAAAATCAAATTTCCCCTGGTGGGGCCCCAAGAAACAACTTTTTTGATGGGCCAAAGATTTTAAACTTCCCCCCCAGTGGGCCCCAAGAACCAAATCTATTGGTGGGTCCCAAATATAAACTCCACTGGTGGGCCTTAAGAATCAACTCGTTAATGAGCCCTTTAACAACAACCTACTGGGGGTACCCGGGAAATCCCTCCATCCCGTGTTTTACAAAAGCCCAATAGGCAGTTATAGAGAATTTTTGGGGATCTTTCTCTTACACAAAAAATCCTTTTTCGGGGATACCCTGAAATAAGTTTTACCCCTTTCCTAAGCAAGCAAAAAACCCTCCGAAAAGGGTGACCCCCGCACTGAAAACCATTTTTTCCTTTCCAAACCCAAAGGCCCAAAAACCCGGGAGCAGATAGATAAAAATTCAAACAGGGGACAAACAAAAATGGGGAAAAAAGAAAAGATTATTCAAAAGGCTGAGGTCAAAAACCCGGGGAGCCGTTAAAAATTGGGCCCCCCAAAACAAAAAAACAAGAGAGTTACAGAGGTAAAAGTCAAATTCCAGAGCCTGAGAAATCCCAAAAAGCCCAAACTAAACAAAACAAAAACCCCGGATGCAAAAAAAATCCACCGGGAAATAAAAAAAGGTAGGAGGGGAGGTTTAAAACCCGCCCCAGCCAAAACTGGCGCCGGGGCCAAAAATGAATACAAGTTGCTTTTTTATCTAATTTTTACTAAAATTTCTAAAAGGACCCCTGGGCTGGCCATGAAAGTTGGGGCCTAAAAGCAAAACTCCAAAATGCCAAATTTTGCCTCCCAGCATAGAAAGGCTTTTTTTCTTGTTTTCCCCCACCCCTGTGCTCTTTTTAAATTAAATCATGGGGTAAAATCCCCTTTCCCCTTACTGCTCACAATGTTGGTTAGAATGCTGTGCAGGTTCTTTCAAAACCAAAGTTGCAGGCCCGATTGAACCCAAACCCTAGGGCTGGGGCCCCGCTATTTCTGAAAGCCCTATGGGAGCCTCGAGGTCAGATGACTTCTGACCATAGATATTATTTTTCCAGCCTGATCTCTCCCCTACCATAGGAAAGCACACTTAGGCTTCTTCAGCCCCTTTTAAAAATCAAGTTTAATCATCAAATTTCAAACCAAATTTCTTCCGAGCATCAAAAACAAAAATTTTTCTGGTTTTTAAATAATTTAAATGAAGGGAAATACGCCCAAATTTCTTTGGGGGATCTACGTTTAAACGAAATGTACAAAAACTATCAACCCCCGTGTAATCCCAAATGTTAAAACTGAAACACATACCGTAGGGTTTTATTTACGAATTTTTTTTTTTCAAATGCCTGCCCAATGCAACCCTGGGAAGGGGGCCCCCCCTTTGGCCCAATTTAAACACTTTTTACCAAAGGCCAAGAAGAAACCCACCGAAAAGATTGTTCTGATTGAAAGAAAACCTTAAAATTGAAACCGGGGGGCAATTTTTTTAAAGTCATTTAGTCCCTTTAAACCGTTTAGCTAAGAAAAAATTCAGGGGGTTTAAAAAGCACCTTTCCAAAAAACCCCCAAAGGGGTTTGCCCCATTTTTAAAAATTGGGCAATAAAAACAAAACCACAGAAACGGCAGCAGTTTTCTAAATGTTTTTACTTAAATGGACACCAACTTTTTAACAAACATTGCTTAAATCAGTAAAAACCCCGCCACCCCAAAAATAAAGGGTTTTTTTGAAATACATCTTTTTTAGGAAAAAAATGCAACAAACTCCCTTTAAACAATGCCCCTTTTCCCCTCCCCCCTGAAGTCAACCTAAAATAACCTCTCAGTTTAAAGCTGCCCTAAACCCGAAAGCAGGATATGAATAAGGGAAGAAACGAGCTCTTTTGGGAAAAATTGGGTTATATGATAGAGAAAAAAGCTAGCTCGTGATAAATAGGGTTATATGATGAGGAAAGAATCTGAGCTCTGTGAAAATTAGGGGTTTTCAAGATAAGGAGGGGGATCTGAGCTCTTGAAAAATAGGATTAAAATGATAGTGGAGGAGCTAGCTCCCGTGATATATTGGGTTATAAAGATAGAGAAGAGAAAACCTTTAGCTTTTGGGATAAATAGGGGGTTTTTTGATAAGGGAGAAAGCGAGGCCCCTTTTTTTGAAAAAAATAGGGTTTATATGATAGAAGAAGAAGCTGGCCCCCTGTTTTATATAGGGTTATATGAAAAAGGAGAGGAAAGAGTCTGTGATATATAGGTTTTTCATGATAGAGGAGAGAACTGAGCTCTGTGAAATATTTGGGGTTTAGAAGAGAAGAGAATCTTTAGCGCTTTTGAATATATTTGGGGTTTTATGATAGAGGAGAGAAGCTGAGCTCGTATTTTAGGGTTTTTTGATAAGGGGGAAGGATCTGGGGCTCTGGGATATTGGATTTATAGTTCAGAGGAGCTGAGCTCTTGATTTATAGGGTTTTTTATGATAGAGAAGGGGAAGCGAGCTCTGTGATTTAAATTTGGGTTATTTGAAGAGGAGAGAACTGAGCACTGTGATTTTATAGGGGTATATGATAGATGGAGAACTGGCTCGGTTTATAGGGTTTTTATTAAAAAGGAGAGGAGCCCGAGGTCTGTGGGTAATAGGGGTTTTATGATAGAGGGTGGGTGAGCTGGGATATTAGGGGGATATGTAGAGGAGAGGGGCTGAGTTCTGTGTATTTAGAGTGATAATTTTAGAGGAGAGGAGCTGACCCCCTGTGAAAATATTGGGTTTTTATTAAAAGAAAGGGGGGAGCTGAGCTCTGTGATTTTAAAGGGTTATATTTATAAAGGAGGGTAATTGTACCAAATATTTTGTCAAAGTTAGATTCTTGATCTTCAACCAATAACCGGTATCTCTCGATTTAATGAAGGGTTTTTCTTAAAAAGGAAAAAATTAAAAAAACCCCGCTCAACCCCAAAAATGCGAAAAGGGAAACCCATGGTTTCCCTGCATTTCTTTCTCGGGAGAAGACCCTTTAAAAGCAAAGGGAAGTAGAGGGGAGGGTTTTTGCCCCAGAAGCAGAGGTTTGCCAATAATAGTAAAACATGACTTTTAATGCAAATCCTTAAAAAACAGCATCCATACAAGGCAGAAGTAGCTGACGCATTTCGAGTGAATACACACTCTTATTCATAGCATTTAACATCCTGGGAAAGTGAGCTTAATAGGCAAATAAAACTAAAAAACAAAAGCACTCCCTGATAGGGACTTTACAACATCAGGGATGCATTTTTTTTTTGATTTTGCCATATACTTTTCACATAAAGGATGTATAACATGCTATGAATAAGAGTGTGTATTCACTTGAAATGCGTCAGCTACTTCTGCCTTGTATGGATGCTGTTTTTTAAGAATTCACATTATAAGTCACGTTTTACCATTATTGGCTACCCTCTGTCTTCGGTGCTGTACTCTCTCCTCTACTTGCTTTGCTTAGAAGTTACAGTGACCGTAGCATCCAGATACAACCCACACCGGCCACTTAATGGATCTTTTAGCATAACATTCCTATTGAAACTATTATTAAACAAATAGAGGCCCAGCCTAATCATCACAAAGACAGGAAATTATTTTGATCGTTTAAATTCTTTTTGCACACCCCGCACACTCACTCATTTAAACGCCAAGATGTATTTTCGCGGGCCCACAATCAAAAAAGAAAGGGGACAAAAAGACTCCTCCTTCCTGTTGTATCTACTCCCCTTGGTGACAGCAACAAGCAAAAATAAGTAAGTTTTCATGGGAAAAAATAACCCAATTTTTTTTTTAATTTATTATTAAAATAAGCCTTGCCCATGTGCCTGACTATGGCTGCATGGATATTTTGTAGCCGTGGCATAGCCCATACATGCCTCCCATCTTTTTGGTTTACCCCGGATATGCCCCCTACAGTGGACATGGAACCGCTTCATCCAATGTATCAGACATATTGTACAATACCAGGTTATCCCCATTAAAGGTTTTATGGCAAGGTTTCATGACTACTGTTTGGAGGCAGGAATGGGGCTGAGATGAGGGTCGTGCTATTACAGCATATCACTCAAGGGTCCCGGTACGATAAATAATTCTAGAGCTTTTTTCTGCCCTTTAAAAATGTCAGCCACTTAAATGAAATTTAAAAAAACGGGAAATTTAAAAAAGTCCTAAAAATTTTATAAAAAGGGTTCAAAAAAAAAGCTGCTATCCCCAAAAAATCATGGAAATCCGGGAATTAACATAAAGATGTACAATACAATAAAAAAATTTTTTGGGGGGGTAAATTATAACGGGTTTTAAAAAAAGGTAAATTAATGTTTTGGGGTTAAAGGTGACTTGAATATTTTTTTTAAACCCCTGGGGTAGAGCTTGGCCCTTTGGGTTTTTTCCCCCCATCGGGATGGCAGGTCAGCGGTTTCTGCACAACTCAAACCCAAGCTCTTTTGTTGAATTGTAAAAAAAAATGAAATTTCCAAAAAACTGGATTCAAAGGGCTGGGGCCCGGGGTTTGGATTTTCCCCACTCGGGATAGTAATTTGCAAAATTCTTTGTTTTGGTTTCCCAAATTACCATCTGTGCTAAAATTTTTAAATCTAGTTTTCAAAACAACATCATTTGAAAAAAATGCCCGGGGCCCAAATTTTGTCCCAAATGGAACACCTATATCGCCCAAGTTTTTTGGGTCAAGGGCAGATGCAAAGTGCGCGTAGGGTTCACCACCCCCGGCCTCACGGGGGGATTTCCCAAAAATTTGGCCCTGATGTCCAATCCAATAAACCTTTCCCTGCACAGCTCATCCTGGGGCTTAAATGTGACTTTTGGAAAAAACTGACTCCAAAATTTGGGAAAGATTTCAACTCTGAAAAAATTTTCTCCTTTTGTTTACAAAGAAGAACTGAACTTTCCTCCCGGGAAAACTCCCCAAAAATCAGAAGTTTCCCAAAAAACAAAAACTTTAACTCATTTTGGGGGAATCACAAATTTCCCTTTTTTGCAATTTATCACACAGATATTTCAAAAATTGGGGAAATAGTTTACTTGTAAAGAAAAATTTTTATCCTAGAAAAATTTTTTGCTTTCTCACAGATTTTGCTCAAAAGGGTTTTTTTCATGAAATTTTTCCAACTTTGTGGATTGCTGTATTTTTTTGAGATGTAATTTACAAACCACTCCTTTTGAAAATTTTTGTATGACAAAGTTTATTGTACTTTATCTATAGAAAGCCTTTTCCCCCAGAAAATTTTATCCACATATGTACTAAAAAAGGTTCTAGTGCTGAAAATTTTATTGTCTGAACCATGCAAAAACGTAAACCACTATTCTTTCCCCGAGATACAGAACACATACGGGGAAAATAGCCGGAGGGAACATTGCTCACAAAAAATTTTTTGGGCCCTCTGCTCTGGCTTTCCATCTTTTTTCCTTTGAACATATTGAAAAATGTCAAAAAATACTGGGGTTTTAAAAGTTAAATAAAGGGGGCAATTTTTGGGGCCCATTTTTTCTGGACAAACCTATTGTGCACCCTCCTGAAATAAAATTAGCTGTTTTTCCAAAGATGAAGATTTTTAAATATCCCCCCAAAAACGGGAATGAAAAAGTAAATTTTTTTTATTACATTTTATGCCCTAAGCCCCTTATTGATCGCCCTGCAGAAGTTTCCTGGCAGAAAGGGTGTCATCATAGCATCCTCACTTTTCCCCTCTCTGAAATGTAGGTATCGCACTCCTATCTTGGGGGAAAAATTTGGTTTAAAAAGTAGGGATGCAGGGACCATCTTTTAAACCATGAAAAAACAAAGACACCAAGACTGATCAAAGTGCTTTTTATCCACCTGAAATGTGCACTGCTTTTTAGAAAAAAAGGTTTTAAATTTTTGGGCCACCTTTTTGTTTTATAGCGACCCTTTTTGCAGCTCAGGTCATTTCTTAAATGCTGTAACATTGCTTGACTTACTTACCCCTTTTAAAAATCCCCTTCAATCGGGACACTTGAAAAAAGTATTTTTCCACACCCATTCCAAAATTTTCCACTTCTATTTCCTGAGAAGAAAATTTTATGTTTCTTGTGTCTTCTCCCTTTCAAGAAGTTCTGAAATTTTTTTTTTTCTATGATTTTCGATATTTATTCTGGATACTTTTAACTTCAAACTTTCTTTCTGGGGAGAAAAAGCTCTGTCAACTTGCGAAGGCCTTTTCCTCTACTCCTTTTTTTGGAATGTTACACTCATTTTTAAAAAAACTTCTCGATGTCCCCTTTTACAAAATGAACATTTTTTTGTCTTATTGTCGAAGTAGTTTTTTATTTTTTTTCCCGCATCTTGTTTTCCCCCCCGGAGCAGCAGCTGATTTAAGGTCAATTTTATAAAAAGTTGATAAAATTTTTTTCTCCAAAAACCCTTTTGCCGTCTATTTTTTAGGTTTTTTTTCTGGGAATATTTTATCCCATTTTTTTAAAATTTTTTTTTTTAAATTCCCCCTTCCCAAAGAGGAAAAGGGAAAAGACAAAAAATTTTTCCCAAAGCTTCTGCCCCCCACCCTTTTTTTCCAAAAACAAAGATAAATTTCTCATGTTTACCGCATTCCCCAAACTTTCCCCCTATAAAAAAGCCTGGATATTTCCAGGAGCATTATGGTTTTCCCTTAATTGAATAATCATTTGTTTAGGTTTTCAAAAAATTTTTCACGTAACCAAAGTTTAAAAGGGGCCAATTTGGGGGAACACCATGCCAAAAACCTGGGATGTACCATTTTTGCCTTTCCCGACAAAATTTACACTCACTGAAACTTATGATTTCCCAAACTTCTTTTTCCCCTTTTTTGGGGAGCCTTTTTGTCAAATTTTTTCAGCTTTTTCCCAGAAGTTTCCCCCCCCGTCCCCTCATAATTTTTGCAGGGCGGATACAATTTGCTCACGTTCTGAGGGGCAAAAATGGCAGGGTTTTTTTTTTCCCAAACTCCTTCACCTAAGAAAAGCATGGACCACAATCTGAAAAATCTTTCACTCTGTGGGATTTTTTATGGCCATGTTGAAATATGGTGATGGTTCCCTCAAACCCCAAATACCAAGGGGGCCAAATTTATTGTCATGGGTTTATAACTGTCCCCCAAGAACCAATTTTTGGAGCTTTTAAAAAACCCCCTTTAGTGTCAAACACCAAACAAAATTTACACCCCAAACCCCCTTCCTGAAAATTCCCCCCTTCACTTTAATCAAGCATGAAAGCTCCTCCCCGTTTATCGCCCCACTGGCCACAGGGAAATGGGAGACCAAACATGGTGTTCAGAAGGGTGGACTTCCCCGACCTGCACTCCCACCCCAGTTATTCCCCTCCTCAACCCACAAACTTTCCCCCCATTTTCTTTTCCCCCTCGGCAGGGGCATCATTTACCATTGTAAGGGATGTTGGAGGCATCCCCCATCAATCAACTCCAAAGGAAACCCCCTTTAGGAGAAGGTTTGAGGCAATTTTTTGGGAATCCAAAAAAAACCCGTGTTTTTTGCCCTTTTGGAATTAAAACTTTGCTTTTAACCCTTACTTCAGCCTCCCTAAAAAATTGGGCCCCCCCTCCCGGAGGAAATGGGCAATCCCAAAGAAATATCTGAGATCTTCTGATCATTTTTTGAAATTCCCCCTAAGTTTTTTGAATTTTTTTCCACAAATTTTTCCTTTTAAATTTACCCTTTCAGTTTAGCACCCTTTTTTTTTTAATATTGCCTCCCGCTTTCCCCCATCATCCATTTCAAAGGGGAAAAATTGTCCCCCAGCTTGAGACCAAAAAGCGATTGCAATGATAAAAAAAGCATTACCCCCCAACAGACCAAGCCATTTTGTTTCCCTTTGAAAACGTACTTTCCTATTTAGGCAGCCCGATATTTTTGCAATTCCCCCCCTCGGGGGTTTTTCATCCTGCAAATTCTTTTTTTATCTTAAAACAATTTCTTCCCCTAATTTTTCCCTGTATTTTTAGTGCTTTTTCTTATATTCTTCCACATTGTCCCAAAGACCGAAGTAATGTTTAGGGCACATGCTCTTTGCCCTGACACTCCGGGAAGTCCTTTATTTCCCCACAATATGAAAATCCATTTTCGTTTGCTTTTAGATTTATAGGTTTATATTTTTTTTGATTTTTTCCTTTTAAAAAATTAGCTCAATGCGGGTCGAAAGGTTTTTAACAATTTTGCAATCATTTTTCTTTGCTTCTCTTTACTATAAATTGCTTCTTACCAACTTTTAAATTTGTAATTAGATTTTTTAAAAGTTGTTCTGTCTCTAAGCTGACATCTTTTCCAGGACCTGGAGTGACAATGAAATAAAACTTGGTGTCAGAGGGACTGAAGGATGATAATAATCTGAATTGTGTGTCGCTCATACTCTCAACAAAAATAAAGGTGGCCGATGAGATTTGGGTGAGAAATGTGAACTGTTCCCAGTTGGACTCCAGGTCTCCTCGTAGGTTGGCCACAGCAATGGGCTCTGAGAAGACATCAGATTTCCCACAAGGAAAGTACCAGGACATTTCCACTAGCCCATCTGATATCTTCCTCTCAATGTTCCCTCCTTCCATGTTGTCATGTATGAAGAAGTCATGGTGCTGTTGAGTTGGGTTAAGGATCTGGTTTAATATTTTAGATTTAGATAATTTATTTGGCCCCAGCCTGACGAAGGAGAAGATCGGCATTTCAATATTCACCATGTTGTCTTCTCTAAACCCTCTACTGTCTGCTAGTGACTGAGGTCTCCATTTCTTCACAATGTCTCTCATCCCCCAAAGCATAAAGGTGCAGCCTGAACCATCCCCAGCGGGAAGCAGGAGAGGAACTGCAAACTGGCACATGGACATCTTAGTTACAATTTCTTGCTGTAAAAATGAGTCAGAACAATGAAGAAGCACACATAGGACATCGAGTGGATGGATGGAACATGAAGGTTCCTCTTCTATATCATTCAAAGAAAAAGACAATTTACTATTATCATCTGATTCTTCGTTGGACACTTGTTTCTGGAGTTGAATATTTCTTGCCGTTCTGTTCATCCCTATAATTTTCGTCAAGAAATGCCAGGGAATGTCTTCAATACACCGGGGTTCATCAATGAGAAGATTATCTGCGCCAATGCTAAGCACATCTCCCAACGTCAACCTTGAATCCAGATGTTCTTTCATGTTCAGTTGCTGTACTAGTTCTTGAAAACTCTTAGACCAAGCTGTAGAACAAATAGTAGAAAAACATGGCTTCAAAATTATTTTATATATTAACTACTGACATATAGTCTTACTATATTATAAATACATACTATAAATTCACAATTGGCCTCATCCTTCTTCATGAGAAAGATGGGGATCATTTAGTTTGTCAATCCACAAAACCAGCTTACACCTTATTTCTCTGGAGGCCTCACCTTTAAAAAGAAATTAATGAGATATAACGGGTCTAAAGATGGCTACAGAAATGAAGGAAGGTCTCAAGTACAAAACTTATTAGGAAGGACTTAAAAAACTTAATTTGTATAACCTGGATGAAACAAGAGACATGAGGGATATAATGGAAATCTTTACATATGTTACAGAAGGGAAATGGAGGATATGATGGAAGCCTTAACATATGTTACAAGAGGAAAAGGGGACATGATGAAAACCTTTACATATGTTACATGAGGGAAGAAAGGAAAGGCAGAACATGATGGAAACCTTTACTAATGTTATAGAAGGAAAGGCAGAACATGATGGAAACCTTTACATAGAGAGAAAGAAGGACCATGATTAAAAACTTTACATATGTTATAGGAGGAAAGAAAGGAAAGGGAGGACATGATGGAAGCCTGTACAGATGTTACAAGAGGGGAGAAAGGGACATGATGAAAATCTTTACATGTGTTATGGGAGGAAAGAAAGGAAAATGGTGGACATGATGGGAACCTTTACGCACTTTGAAAGCTTCTCATTTAGCAAAGTAAACACTCTTTACAGCCCTAAAGTACACTTTATAAATTTCTTGCATTCATATCAGTGTAACAGGAATAGGTAGGAACAGCAGAGTTGATGTGTAAATCACTGCTATAGGCCCACCCAGAACAGCATGTGTGATTATAAAGCTGGCTGTGAAACTGTATTCTGAGAAAACCCCTTTAGCCTCTTTGTGACATTGTATGTACCCATATGTCTTGTGGGGGAAGGAGTTCCCAGCAGATGGATGTATGGTTATGTCCTGGAAGCATGGAACCAGTTGTATTCAACAGATGATGCTATGCTTCATCTTCCATGACTGGAGCTGACTCTGGCAGGCCTATTAACCCCTTAGTTGCCGTGGTCAGTCACGACCGTGGCAGCTAAGGGGAAGACAGGGAAGGAGCTCCGTCTGCATCGTCAAATGCTACAACATGATAAAATAACTATACAAAATGGTTATCTCTGTAACTGATTAAAAAAAAAGCAGCAAAAAAGCAAAAAAATAAGCCTTTAATCGGCTCCATATACAGAAAAATAAAAAAGCTATGGCTGACATAAAAAAGCATTTTTTTACAAACATTTTTCTATTGTAATAAAACGTAAACAACTATATAAAAATGCTAATGTTATAATTGTACTCACCAAATGGTAATGTTATCTGTCATTATACATTGTAACTGTACCTATCACATAGTACTTGTCACGGGTGCTCCCGCACCCTCGTTCCGGGTCCCATTCTCATCCGTACCCCTGCTGCGAGCAGCGCTGCGACCCGCATGTCGGGCCACGGGCACACTCGCCGCTCCGTCCCAATGTGCGGTTACTCACACAGCCTCGTTCCCGATGTCTCTGTTTCCATCGTGCGCATTCCCACTCCCTGGAGCGCGCGCGCCGACTCTATAACATTTAGAGGGCCAGCACGCTGGTGATTTGTGATCACTGGACGCTGACCCTATTTAACCCTGCCCCTTCCTGCCGTTCCTTGCCAGATCGATAGTGCTTTGTTGCCCAGAGAGGAAGCGTTTTATAAGTGTTCCTTTGCTATTGCATGTACCATAACTATTTTCCTGCGTCCCTTGACCACGAATCTTTGCTGCCTGTCCTGACCTTCCTACCTGTCCCCGACTTTGAACCAGCCTAAGGATTCTGTACCAAGCTTCACCTTGGCCGCCACTACAGGCAAGTTACGCCACTGTGAGCAACCTGGGGGTTCGCTTGCCACAGCAAGTCCAACCCGCTTTGCGGCGGACTCTGGTGAAAACCAGCGGCTCCTTAGATTCCTCTCCCTGGTACGGCCTACACCATCGCCTGCAGGGGTACAGCGGATCCACTACTCCAGCTGTTACAGCTCGATCCATCCATGGATCCTGCCAAGGTACCTCTGCCAAGCATCTGGGACCTCACTACCATGGTAGCCAAGCAGTCACACCAGATCGCACAACAGACACAACAGCTCAATCAGTTGACCGCAATGATGCAGCAGCTTCTCTCTACCCAGCAGCAGCTGCCGTCTTCCGTGGCTTCCTCAGTGTCTACGGCTCCTGCGCTGTCTGTCGGCCCGAAACTGCGTTTATCCATGCCAATGAAGTTCGATGGGGACAATAAAGCATGCAGGGGCTTCATCATTCAGTGCTCCCTGCATGTGGAACTTATGGCCAGTCAGTTCCCAACCGAAAGGTCCAAGGGGGTGTTCGTGCTCAACTTCTTTCTGGGAAAGCCGTGGTGTGGGCCACCTCTCTCTGGGACAGAGACAATCCAGTCAAAGCAAACCTCTCCACGCTCCTTTTAGAATTATGCAGTGTCTTCGTGGAACCTGCCCATGCCTCTTCGGTTGAGACAGTTTTGTTGAACCTACAGCAAGGAGACTCCTCCAGATATTGACCAGCTCTTGTATTTGGTCCCAAGTGGCCACGTTTCTGGACTCTGGATCAGACAGAAATTTCATAGACGCTTCTCTGGTGACCAAGTATCGCCTCCCCATGATCCGCCTAGAGAAACCTTTGGCCATCTCTTCAATCAGCGAGGTGCTGCTCAGCGACTCCATACACCTCCGTATGGAGCTGTTATCTCTTCATGTAGGAGCCGTTCTATGTGTTGCCCCATTCTTCCTCAGCAGTACTTTTGGGTCTTCTGTGACTGAAATGCCACACCCCTATGCTTAACTGGAAGACGGGCGAAGTCAGGCGTCGGGTACAAGATTCCGGAAGAAAATTCTAAAATGGGGACATTGCTCTCTGGTCGCCGGACATGCTGGTGCACAAAAATCATGCCAATTAATTTCCCGTTTCTATTAGTGGCCCGATCATATTAAAGATGTGAAAGAATTCATGGAAGCCTGTACTTCTTGTGCCTGCAACAAAACATCCCAACTGAAGCCGGCATGTTTGCTACAACCCCAGCCTTTTCCAAAGAACCTGTGGAACCATATAGCCATGGATTTCATCACTGACTTTCCACCCTCCTCAGCCAATACTGTAATTTGGGTGGCCACTGACCGCTTTTCTAAAATGTCGCACTTTTTCCCGTTGCCCAGTCTGCCCTCTACTCCACACCTCACCAGTCTCTTCCTCTAGCACATCTTCCGACTGCACAGACTGCCCCAACATATTGTCTCGGATTGGGGGGGTTCAGTTTGTGTCGAAATTCTGGTGTGCCTTTTGTTCCCAGCTGCAAATTGAGCTGGACTTCACCTATCACCCTCAGACAAATGGGCAAGTAGAAAGGTTCAACCAAGTCCTGGGCAATTATCTGCAGCATTTTGTCTCTGCTCGTCAGGAAGACTGGTCCAGTCTGCTGCTTTGGGCGGAGTTCTCCTGTAACTCCCTGGAGTCGGAGTTTGCTGGTGCTTCTCCTTTCTTTATTGTGTATGAACAACACCCCCACCCACCTCTCCCTTTGTCTTCGTCTTCGGATGTCCCCCCTGTGGATAACTTGTTTTGTGATTTGGCGGTTATTAGGGAAGACAAATGAAGGCTCCAGCAGATAAGAAGAGGAGGCCTTCTCCGTCCTTCACTCCGGGTGACAAAGTCTGGCTTTTTTCTAGATATATTTGCCTAAAGATCCCCAGTTATAAACTGGGCCCTCGTTTCCAAGGACCTTTTGAGATGCTGAAGATAATAAATCCTGTGGCCTATAAACTCTGTCTTCCTCCCACAATGCGTGTCCCGAACTCATTCCATGTCTCCTTGCTGAAACCACTCATCCTGAATCGCTTCTCCCAGAAGGTTACCTCCTCTGTGCTTGAAGCTCATGCCACCGATGGCCATACCATAAAAGAGATTCTGGCCATGAAGACGATCAGGGGGAAGCGACATTTCCTTATTGATTGGAAGGGGTTTGGGCCACAAGAAAGGTCCTGGGAGCCAGAAGACAATATCCTGGATGCAAGTTGCTCCTGAGGTTCCTTCAGGCCCAAAAGAAGAGGGGGCCAAAGGGGGGTACAGTCACGGGTGCTCCCAAAGCCCTTCACTCTGGTTCGCCGGCTCACACGTGCCCCAGCTGCGAGTGACGCTGTGACCCGCATGTTGGGCCGCGGGCACACTCAGCTCCGTCCTGATGTGCGCCCTCGTTCCCAATGTTTCCGCTTCCTGCCATGCGCGTCCCCGCTCCCTAGGGCGTGTGCGCTGGCTCTATTAAATTTAAAGGGCCGGTGATTGGAGATCACCAGACACTGACCTTATTTAACCCTGCCGTTCCTTGCCGGATCGATAATGCCTTGTTGCCTGAAGAGAAAGTGTTTCCTTTGCTATTCCGTGTACCGTACCTATTTACCTCTGTCCCTTGACCACAAATCTTTGCCGCCTGTCCTGACCTTCCCGTCTGTCTCTGACTTCGAACCAGCCTAGTGATTCTGTAACACACCTCACCTCGGTCGCCACTGCAGGCAAGTCTCACCAGGGGTAGCGACCTCGGGGTCCGACACTGATTATACATTGTACTGACCACGTAGTAATGTTATCTGTGATTATACATTTATGAGCAATGTGGGTATTGTCCTTTAAGTATTCTTTCCAGCCTCAGGGTTTTTGTATAGAATCTTAATGGTTAATGGTTACCTGGGCCAATCCCTGGCTGGGGAGGGACATTTATACTCACCTGTTTCCTGCTTCTTTGCCTATGATTTCATTAGGTTTCCTGGCTTGTGTCTTGCTGTTTGTTTGGATTTTCTCTGGCTCTGGACCTTGGTTATTATCTCGACTATTCTTCTGCCTGCTGCCTCGGTACTGCGTTATTTACCGGTTTGACCTCAGCCCACCTGACTCTGCTACCTTTCTGTTTTCTTTTGTGTCTGTGCCTGTTTGTCATCTGTCTGTTTGTCATCCATCTATCTGGCCTCTGTTTGACTAGGGCTTGCTCAGGACAGGCACTAGTGCGGGGTCGCCCTTATCAGGGAGGTTGCTCTGCATAGTCAGGGTAAACCAGCGAAAGACTAAGGCATCCCTGACAGAATCACCGGTCCATTTTTTTCTGGACCCTAGTGCTATCCTGACTATGGAACAAATTAAGGCACAGGTGGACTAAATGCATGGTTTAACACAGTTGGTGCAAGAGGCTATGTCTTCCCAGGATTCTACGTACCCACCTGTCGCGCCTAAGCTAAACCTGCCGGATTGTTTTTCTGGTGACCACAGTACCTTCATGACTTTCTGGGAAAGCTGAAGGCTGTATTTTCGGCTTAGGCCTCACTCATCAGGAACTGAGGAAACCCAAAAGAGTGAGTTTTTTTCATTTTCCCCGCTACAGGAGGGCCCCACAAGCTTCCCCGGGGGGTTTTTTCTTTGACACCTGGCTCCCAGAATTGTTGTCTGTGGACTTGTTTCTTTCAGGCCCCTTTTTGGGAAATGACATCAAAGGGCATTTGCCAACACCAAAACCCCCTGTCCTCTGCCAAGGGCTACGGGCCAGTGGAAATTTCTTGTTTTGAGTTTTAAAACGCAAACGTTGCCCCTTTTTAATGGGAAAAATCCCGCGCTCCGGTGTCTTTTTTCCAAAAAGACTCTTTAAGGAAATTTTTTTTTCAGCTATCCATAACCCAAAAACCTGCAAGAGTTAATGACTCTTGCCATATGCCTCGACCGTCGGGTAAAGCAAGTTGGGGAAAGGTTTAAAATTTCCCCTCCCGTCTCCACACCAACAAGGGGGTTGGGTTCTGATCCCCAAAGGGGCTATGCAGTGGGAAACAGTCCCAAATTTCCCAAGGAAAGCAGAAAATTCCTCCCAAAAATGAAAGGGGGCTTTGCGCCCACTGCGGAGCCCCGGGGGCATCTTATCCAAACTTTTCCCAACATTTCCAAATTTTTGGGAAAAATCCCGTGCCTAAAGGGGGGCCCCCGGCGCCCTTTTCTTTCTCACAACCCTTGATTTTGGGTGTTCCCCTTGGATTTCCCCATCCCAGTGTTTTTTTCCTGCTGGCGGCCCCCTTGGGAAATTACAAGGGGAAAGTCTGAGAGGTTTATTTCAACTTCTTTCTTTCTTTCATGTCATTAACCAAATTTAAGGATTTAAACCTTTAGTATTTGAGGTAAAGTTTTTTTACCTTTTACCCCTGTCAGGAGATCCTACAGGAAGCTGTGGAACATATCAACTGTTTCAGGGGGAGCTGAGGGCAAAGCTGCTTTTTTACAGGGTTTATCCAGTTCCACACATACTGTTTAAAACCGCAGGCACAGCACACTGAGGGGATGTGTGGCTTTGGTTTCCCGTTGCTTCAAGTTTTGGCCAGTTCGCTGATGTTTGGGATAACAGGAAAAGCAGAATATTAAAAAATTTAAAGTTTTTTTTTTGTTTTTAAAAATAAAAGTTAATTCTTGTCAAAGGAAAAAAAAAAAACATCCCCCCTTTTTTCGGTCCCCCGGGGGCCCGCTCCCACGGGGGCATTCACTTAAAAAAATCTGCGCTCCCCGGCCCTTCCCCCCCTCGCTGTCCCGCTGGGCCCCGGGGCGCCTACCCCCGCTCCTTAGGGGGCGGCGCTTGGGGGCCGGGCCCTCTCAAATTTAAAAAGGGGCAAGGGGCAAAGGTAATTGGTTTTTCCCGGCCCCCTGAACCCATATAAGATCTCCAAACCCCTGGGGGCCTCATTGCTGAATCCAAAAGCCCCTTGCCCTATGAGAGGAAGCCTTTTCCCTTTTTTCCCTTTTTTCCCATTCCGTGTACCATCCTTTCCTGCTTTTCGTCCTCGACTCGAACCTTCGCTTCCCGCCCCCCCCATTTTTGGCCTAACTCGACCCCCGACCTTTTTCTACCGTTTTTCGTACCAAAAGTGGCACCTTTGGCCCCTCCGCAAGGGCCGCCCCAAACGGGGGGGGGAGCCGACCTTGGGAGGGGAAACCCCAAAATGGCCCCGCCCCCCAAGGGCCCCACCCCCCCTTTGAAAACCGGGACCCCCCTTAACCCCCAAACTCCCCTGGGTTTTGGCTGGGCCAAAAGCTTTTCAAACAGCCATGGATCCACTACCCTTTTCCGGGCCAAAATTTCAAACCCCTATTTTTTGGGGGAAAAAAAGGTGCCTTTTAGATGAGCTGCATACACAGAGCAAATTTACTGGCTTTTAAACAAAACTGTAAAGAGAAGTTCCATATGTTTATTTTGGGGTTTCAGCAAAAAACGTGACATGTATAAAAGGGGGGGTGTGGCAGTTTTTTGCTTTTGCTTTCAGGAAAAAAAAAAAAACCTGTTGTACCCCCTGTCCGCAGAAAAAGGAAAAAGTCCTATACCTAAATCTGGCAAAAAAAGGTGCAAAAACCCAAACCCAAAATAAAACATATGTGCCAATTCAAAAAGGGGTTGTCCCCCGCCAGATTTTTCATTTACGTATGTTTAAATGGGTGGGGGAAATGGATCCGCCGGACCACCGGGAAGCGAGGTAGTTTTTAAAAACCAAAAAAGGGCCAGGGGAACCCGGGAAACTAAGTACCCCCGCGGGTTTTTTTCCCCCACGCCCCGGGCCCAAAGCCATTAAATTGCGCGGGTTAGGGTTAACCTCTCCCCCCCTTTTTACTTGGACTTGCCTTGGCCGGTGCAAGGGCCGGGGGTTTCCCCCCGCGTTTTGGGAGGTCGAACTCGGGCCGGGGACAGGGTTTAGGCAGGCGGGAAAAGGTTTTGTTGGGGCGGGGGGACGGCAGGAAAAGGTTTTGGGGAAAGGGGCAAGGTTCGGAGATCAAAAAACTTTTGCCCGAGGGTCTGGAAAACCCCCGGAAGGGCAAAACCCCTTAGGGAACTCTTTTTGGGTAAGGCCCAAAATCAACCTAGAACCACAAGGAGTGTTTTAAATTGGGGACGGAAAACCTTTAATGGGGACGCCCAAGGGAAAAATTTGCCCCTTTTAACCCTTTCCCTTCCCTTTAAAACCCAACCCAAAAACGAGCCGGGCGGGCGCCTTAAAGGCCAGCCGCCCCCGGGCCCGAAAAGGGCCTCGGCCGGCCCCCCCTTTTTGGGGATTTCCCCGGCAGTAGCACCCCCCCGGGGGTCGCCCGCCGGCCCCCGGCGGCCCCAACCCGAAACCCCCGGTTTTTACACCCGGGCCGGGGATCACGGGTGCGCCCCCGCGGGCCCGCGGGCCGGGGGGGAAAGGCCAAGAAGGGGGCCCTGACCAAATACCCCCCCCCCCTTAGGGGGTCCCCCCCTCTTTTTTAAAGGGAAAAATTTAATTTTAAAGGAAAAGGCCCGGATTCAGGGATATTGGAAATCCGTTGGGTTCCCCCGGCCTCTCCCTTTGGGGGCCCCAAACCCCTCCAATCGACAAGAAATAATCGCTTAAACCCCCTGACGAATTTTATTCCATGTCCAAGGGATGTCCCCCTTCACTTCAAAGACAAACTTGGGGAATTTTAATTTGGGAAGGGGTTGAGGGGGGGAAACGCCCCTCGGGGGAACCGGTTCAGGACCAGAGGCCTTTTAGGGGGGGAAACATGAAAACGTTTTGGGAAACCCCGGGGAGATGGGGGCAAAACAGAAATTTATTAAAGGAAAAAACCGGGGGGTTTTAGTTGTCGAAAAAATTCTGAAAGGGGCCCAGAAAACGCGGGGCCCCCAAATTTTTAACTTGGGAAAAACTTGAGGCTTTTGAAACCAAAACGGAGCCACACCCCATCC
>JAODAL010039955.1:0-37445 GCA_025379985.1 Phyllomedusa bahiana
GCCCCTTTCAGTAACAAGAATAATACTCAGTTTTCCCCCTGCTCGCTCCTGTGGAATAATGTTAAAATCTAAGAAAACATGAAGGCCGAAGCCGAAAATAGAATCAACACAGCTGCTCTGTGCTCAGAAAAGCTAAAATAATACTTTTTAACACGGATACGGAAAAACTTTGTGCTTGGATTATTCAACAGATTTTAAACCTTAGGCCTTCCCAGACCCACATTTCTATTCTTTCCCCCTGGACCATTGGCCCTCAAAAAGGAGAGGAGGGGGGGAAGGAGTGGAAATATTCTTAAGAGTTCACATAATATACCCCATACTTGCACATAATACACCCCATAAAACTATTATGTAAAGTGCCATACAGTGCACATAATACATCACCATACAACTATGTATGTGATAGTGCCATACAGTGCACATAATACATCACCATACAACTATTATGGGGTGGTCATACAGGGCAATAATACATCACCTACAACTATGTATGTGATGGTGCCTTTAAGGCACATAAACATCACCATAAAATATGTATGTGATGGAGCCATACAGGACAAAATACCCCCCCCCTACAACTAGTATGTGATGGACCCATACGGGCACTTTAAACATCCCCATCAACTATGTATGGATGGTGCCATACAGTGCACTAATACATCACCATACACTATGTATGTGATGTCCCATAAGTGCACAAATCCCAACCATACAACTAGTAGTGATAGTGCCATACAGTCCCACATAAACATCACCATAAAAATATTATTGATGGGTCATACAGTGACATAATACATCCCCAAAACTATGTTTGATAGTGACACAGTGCACACTTTACATATGTAATGTGCACCTACTCCTTTAAAGTGCTTACCATTGGTATGCAATATCATCACCTTTAAAATGTCACATGATATTTCCATAAAACTGGCATGAAGTGGTCATATGAGAGCATCATACATGCCCATAGTACATTACCATGCAGTATGTTTATGACACCACCATTCAGTGCCCGCAGAAACAAAGAAAATATAATAACCACAATACCTACATGATATTGTCATACAGAGCCCACGTTACACCACTATACAGTACATACATGATCGTGCCATACAGTACCCACATGATACCGCCATACAGTACTCACCTAATATCAATATGTGTTACATACATCATATTGCCAAATGATAATCACGTGACAATGACATCCAATACCTATAATGCTTCCATACAGTACCCACATTACACCACCATACAGTATCCACTTGAACTGCCATACAGTGTTCACCTGATATCATTATGCAATACATATATGATATCACCATATCATAATCACGTGACACTTCCATAAAATATCCACGATAATGGCATAAGGAATTTGTTTGATAGTGCCAAACAGTGCCCGCATTATACCAGTATACAAATTTCCATGATACCACCATATGGCCCATTCAAAACTATACAGATCACATAAACTTTCACAGTGCCATTATATTGCCATACATTGCCCACATTACACCATCATACCATTTGTTAATGATACCACCATACAGTGCCCACATTAGAAGGCTACCAATGTCCACATAATACCTCCATACAGTACCTATGATACTGACATATAATACCCAGATTACAAGACTAACAATGACAACACAATACCTCCATGCAGTACACATTATAATGCCTTACAATTCTCACATTACAAAACATACGTTGTTCTAATGCCCCCATATATGCCCCATTTCAACCTTTTAAGTATCCCCATAGTGCCCCATTAGTGACCACTTAGACACTTACAGAGTTATACTGCCCCCATATAGTGCCCACATTATACACTATAAGCTTGTTTTATACTGCCTCCATATTAGTGCCCACAAATTTTACCTATACAGCATGTTTTATTGCCTCCATTAGGCCCACATTTGACACTATAAAGCATGTTCATAAAGCCCCTATGTGCCCACTTTCAACACTAAAAGTTGCCCTAGTGCCTCCTAAGTTTCCCCCATTATGACACGATCAGCATGTTCTAATGCCTCCATATAGTGCCCACTTAAAAACACTAACAGCTTGTTCATTTTTGCCTCCATATAGTGCCACATTACAAAACTATCAGTAGTTCATAAAGCCTCCTTAGTGCCCCATTACAACACTTACGCATGTTCTAAAGCCTCCATTAGTGCCCACTTACAAACCCATACGCTGTTATAATGCCTCCCTATAGTGCCCCATTAAACCTTTCAGAAAGTTTTATAAGCCTCCCTACAGTGCCCCCCTTACAACCTTACGCATGTTCATAATCCCCTACGTGCCACATTACAACACTATACAGCATGTTCATAAGCCCCCATTGTCCCCCATTATGACAATACGCATGTTTATAATGCCTCCATATACTGCCCAAATTTTCAACACTATACAGTATGCCAATAGTGCCTCCATATAGTGCCCACATTATGACACTATACAGCATGTTCATAATGCCTCCATATAGTGCCCACATTACAACACTATACAGTATGTTCATAATGCCTCCATATAGTGCCCACATTATAACACTATACAGCATGTTCATAATGCCTCCATATAGTGCCCACATTACAACACTATACAGCATGTTCATAATGCCTCCATATAGTGCCCACATTACAACACTATACAGTATCCCCATTGTGCCTCCATATAGTGACCACATTATGACACTATACAGCATGTTCATACTGCCTCCATACAGTGCCCACATTATGACACTATACAGCATGTTCATAATGCCTCCATACAGTGCCCACATTACAAAGCTATACACTGACCACATGATACTTACATACATTACCCATGATACCACTATACAGTATCCATCATACTGCCACACCGTGCCCACTTAAGACCATACAGGTGATGCCATTTTTGATGCCACCCTACAGTTCCCACCTTACAAGGCTAACAATGATCACATAATACTTCCACACAGTACCCGTGATACCACCATACAGTGCTCATACTATAGCCCCAAACCAGTTGGAGCCAAAAATCACATGTCATTGTGGAGGACACTGTACACGGTGCAGTATTGACCACTTCGTAGTCACCAGGAGCCGGACACCTGGTATTTCCCTATGGCAGGAAGGCTTCACCCGTCCCCGATAGCCATCAACACTGGAACTCCACCTTTAGTATGGGAGGTATGGGGGCCGGGAGCCTCACCAGTACCCAAAAGAGAGGCCTAGGAAAACCTCCTGGAGGTGCTGTGCTGTAACACATATGTTGACCTTATTGGCCTGAAGTGGGCGGGGCATGACTATCATCTGACTCCTTGTGTCATGCTCCGCCTCCTCTGATCCTGCACTAGGCATAACACAGTACATGGGTTTAGCATGGAGTGTTCTTTTAGGTGATTTAAAGCTATAGCGCCTCTTTTCTCTCTACAACTGGACCCCACAACATGGAGTATCCCTTTAAATCTTCCCATTTCCCCCATCCTGCACGCTTGCAGTAGATCGTCCACGGAGATCACCGGCTGCTCCCATCTTACAATATGTTTGTTTTTTGGAATATAAAGAATCTTCAGCGCTTTGTCTGCAGCAGAAATGACTTCATGCGACGATAAACAAGCGAGTAAAGAAATGTAAACTATTATATAATCTCCCAAGAATGTGATTGATGTGGAGCTGAGCGACAGGAGGAGCAGCAGGAGGTTAGCACACGGGAGCGACGCAATGGTGGCAGAGTGTATCACACATCAGAGGCTTAGATACAGCAGCTCAGCAGACTGTATCACACAGGATAGGATTAGATACACAGCTCAGCAGACAGTATCACACAGGATAGGATTAGATACACAGCTCAGCAGACGGTATCACACAGGATAGGATTAGATACACAGCTCAGCAGACGGTATCACACAGGATAGGATTAGATACACAGCTCAGCAGACGTATCACACAGGATAGGATTAGATAAACAGCTCAGGAGACCGTATCACACAGGATAGGATTAGATACACTGATCAGCAGACTTTTTCACACAGGATAGGATTAGATACACAGCTCAGCAGACAGTATCATACAGGATAGGATGCGATACACAGCTCAGCAGACAGTATCACACAGGATAGGATTAGATACACAGCTCAGCAGACAGTATCACACAGGATAGGATTAGATACACAGCTCAGCAGACGGTATCACACAGGATAGGATTAGATACACAGCTCAGCAGACTGTATCACACAGGATAGGATTAGATACACAGCTCAGCAGACAGTATCACACAGGATAGGATTAGATACACAGCTCAGCAGGAAGTATCACACAGGATAGGATTAGATACACAGCTCAGCAGACAGTATCACACATGATAGGATTAGATACACAGCTCAGCAGACTGTATCACCTAATATAGGATTAGATACACAGCTCAGCAGACTGTATCACACAGGATAGGATTAGATACAGCTCAGCAGACGGTTTTCACACGGATAGGATTTAGATACACAGATCAGCAGACTGTTTTCCCTAATATAGGATTAGATACACAGCTCAGGAGGACCGTTATCAAAAAGGATGGATTAGTTTACACATCAGGAGACCGTTTCACACAGGATAGGATTGATAAAACAGCTCAGCAGACGGTTCACACAGGTGGGAATAGATACACAGATCAGCAGATGTATCACCTAATATAGGATTAGATACACAGCTAGGGAGACCGTTTATCACACAGGAATAGGATTAGGTTTACACAGCTCAGGGACGTTTTCACACAGGATAGGATTAGATAACAGCTCAGCAGACGGTTTATCACACGGATAGAATTAGATACACAGTCAGCAGACTGTATCACTAAATATAGGATTAGATACACGCTCAGGAGACCTTTATCACACAGGATAGGGATTAGATAAAACAGCTCAGCAGACTGTATCACACAGGATAGGATTTGATACACAGATCAGCAGACTGTATCACCTAATATATGATTAGATACACAGCTCAGCAGACTGTATCACATAATATAGGATTAGATACACAGCTCAGCAGACAGTATCACACAGGATAGGTTTTAGATACACAGCTCAGCAGATAGTATCACACGGATAGGATTAGATACACAGCTCAGCAGACGGTTCCACACAGGATAGGATTAGATACACAGCTCGCAGACTGTATTATCATAATAGAGATTAGATAACAGTTTCAGCAGACTGTATCCACACAGGTTTAGGATTTAGGCGATTTAAAACAAGGAAAAAATGGATTTTTTAATTCCTATTGGTTTTTTTTACTGTTGTATAACAAAAAATTGTGATAGGCCCTTTTTATCTAAACCTATCGTGTGCATTTTAACTTTGTATTATAAAATCCTATGTGGGTTTTACCTTTATGATATGTACATAACCGAAATGAGGAAGTGCCAGGTGGCACGAAACGCGTTATGCATTGTTATTACAAGCAATATGGCCGCCTTCTTATTGCTTTATTTGGAATAGAGAGAATATTTTTATCCCACGGTGGTATCCACGAGGATTCATTCCAAACGGAGACGAGCGCCCGCTCATTTTTTTTCTTGTTTTATCGCCTAAATCTCCTGATGCCCTTCCGGCATTAGAGTCAGGACAACGCGGCTCCCTGTTAAAGCCAAATCAAGTGTTTATGAGTGTTGTCCCTCTACAATATTTCAACAACACCATCAGGCGAGCACCTTAATTTATTCTATACTGGGTTTTATTATCATCATCAGACGTACTTTCACATAAGAGCGCCATCTCCTTTTTTCTTTATATTTTATACAGGATAGGATTAGATACACAGCTCAGCAGACAGTATCACACAGATTAGGATTAGATACACAGCTCAGCAGACAGTATCACACAGGATAGGATTAGATACACAGCTCAGCAAACAGTATCACACAGGATAGGATTAGATTTCACAGTCAGCAGAGAGTATCACACAGGATAGCATTAGATACACAGCTCAGCAGACGGTATCACACAGGATAGGATTAGATACACAGTTTAGCAGACACTATCACACAGGATAGGATTAGATACACAGCTCAGCGACTGTATCACACAGGGATTTGGATTAGATACACAGCTCAATAGCAGACTGTATCTCACCAGGATTTGGATTAGATACACAGCTCAGCAGACGTATCATACAGGATAGGGGTTAGATCACAGCTCAGCAGGGCAGTGTCAACAGGATAGGATTAGATACACAGCTCAGCAGACAGTTCCCACAGGATAGGATTAGATACACAGCTCAGCAGACAGTACCCCACAGATAGGATTAGTACACAGCTCAGCAGACTGTATCACCTAATATAGGATTAGATACAAAAGCTCAGCAGACTGTTATCACATAATATAGGATTAGATACACAGTCTCGCAGACGTATCACCACAGGATAGGATTAGATTTCACAGTCAGCAGACAGTACCACCAGGATAGGATTAGATACACAGCTTCAGCAGACCCGATTACTACCTTTTATAGGATTAGTACACGCTCAGCAGACTGTATCACATAATATGGATTGGATACACAGTCAGCAGACAGTATCACACAGGATAGGATTAGATATCACACAGGATAGGATAAGATACAGAGCTCAGCAGACTGTATCACATAATATAGGATTAGATACAGAGCTTTACAGATGTTTTGACAATTGATGGGCTTGGATACATGGCCCTGGGGCAAGTATGTAATTATAGCAATAGTGGCTTCTGAGGGGCCCAGAGACCGAGGGGTCCACTTTGGTGCAGCATCCTTTCTGGTGGCTGTATAATACCTAGGGCTGTTATGGGGGGTTTCTGATATACGCCAGTATTATAGATACCTTTAATTATTGCTCTTATGCTTCAGTTTCAGATATGGAGCCCCATGCATTCTAGTTACACCCTGGTATCAGACACATTAGGGTTAGATACTCTGGCCGGGCAGCCAATAGTGACCACCTTCTACTGGACACAATGAATGGACTGTGTGGACTGTGTCTGCTGGAATTGGGTGAAGCTACATGATGAGCTGCGGCCTGGATGTAACAACACCAGATGCAAGGTAGGAACATGCTGCTTTCCTCCGGAGCCTCCAGTGCCGATGGCGCCGCGCCAAGTAGTGCATATTCTCCGCCGGCTTCTTGCCGCTGGAGACCTGCACGTGCGTGCCCGGGAGAACCTCCCATCCAGGAGTCACAAAACCTCCTTCTAGAAAAAATATGCTTTGCCTGCCAGGAATGCGCTGCCTCTCACCAGGTGCAAGGTATAATTGACCCTTTCTGGCCAAAAGTTCAGCTCAACCCTTTAAGGGAAGAAATGATTACACTCATGGACTAGGAATATACACGCATAGAAAGGCCCTGTTCACACGACGGATTTGGCCGCGGGTTCCGACGCGGTTTAGGCGGCCATAACCGCGGCCAAATCGCGCCTAGTTTATTAACATGGTTTCCTATGGGAAACCGCGTTAATATTCACACACCGCGGCTTCGGGGCCGCGGCCAAACCCACGCGTGTGGAGAACTCTCCTGTCAATTCTTGACAGGGAGTGCTCTGCGCGGCGGCCACGCGGTGCTGCCGCGGGTGGCGCTGCGGGCTGGGCCGGGGCAGCTCGCGGCACGGTTTGCCCCCTGCTATTAATTTGCATGGGGGCAAACCCTCGGCGCAATCCGCGCCCCTAACCACGGCCCACCTGCGCCGAGACCACGCCCAGCGCGAGAGGCTCGACAAGGTCTTGGCAGCGGCGATACTCGCGGCCAAAACCGCCGTGTGAACGGGGCCAAATAGATACAGAGATCCAAAATTAGCAGCACATGGGCTCCTCAGCTCCAAGACCTTTAGAACCCATATAGTGTCAAACCCTATGATCCTTGGACAATTCAGAGAACTGGGTATCAAAAGTAGAGGAATTTGTGCTAATTCACCTAATAATAGAATTTCCTGGCTCCTCGGGGGCGTTTCCTGATGGAAAGGGGAGTGGCTTACATGGACTATGAAAAAGTATGCTTTGCCTGTCAGGAATGCGCTGTCTCTCACCAGGTGCAAGGTATAATTGGCCCTTTCTGGCCAAAAGTTCAGCTTAACCCTTCAGCAGAAGAAATGATTACACTCATGGACTAGGAATATACACGCATAGAAATAGATACAAAGATCCAAAATCAGCAGCACATGGGGTCCTCAGCTCCTGGAACATTAGGGCCCATGTAGTGTCAAACCCTAAGGAATGATCCTTGGACAATTCAGAGAACCGACAATCAAAAGTGGAGGAACTTGTGCTAATTCACCTAATAATATTGTTTCTTGGCTCCACGGGGGCGTTTCCTGATGGAAAGGGGAGTGGCTTAAATGGTCTTTGAAAAAGTATGCTTTGCCCGCCAGGTATGCGCTGTCTCTCACCAGGTGCAAGGTATAATTGGCCCTTTCTGGCCAAAAGTTCAGCTCAACCCTTTAAGGGAAGAAATGATTACACTCATGGACTAGGAATATACACGCATAGAAATAGATACAAAGATCCAAAATTAGCAGCACATGGGCTCCTCAGCTCCAGGAACTTTAGGGCCCATATAGTGTCAAACCCTATGATCCTTGGACAATTCACAGAAATGAGAATCAAAAGTGGAGAAATTTGTGCTACTTCACCTAATAGAATTTCTTGTCTCCTCGGGGGTGTTTCCTGATGAGAAGGGGAGTGGCTTACATGATTTAGGGTTCAAATGTTGGCAAATATTAGTATTATTTACAATAACTTTCATTACTTAGAAGAGGTAAAACTTTACCCGGCCAAAAATTAAACTTAACCCTTTAAGAGAAGAAATGATAACACAGGGCTCCTAAGGCCTGGCTCACATCTGCCCCAGAGGTTGCATTCGGCACAGAGGTGAAATACTGAAGCTATGGGATCCCTTCTCTATGGACACCCATGTAGCCTAAGTCAACCTAGTCTAAGTCAGCACCACATGGAGTCCTGGACCTTTACAATGTATTATAGGATCGATCAAAGCATGAGGCATAACTGAGGAACGATCATTGGACAATTCACTGAATCAAGTATCACAGACACAAGAAGCAAGGTAAAGCCCTACGCTCCTAAATCTTTTTTGGACAATACAGTGAACCAAGTATCAAAAATGGCTTAATTTGCTTTAAAATGGAATTTCTTGGCTCCTCTGGAGCGTTTCCTAATGAAAAGAGTATGTGGCTTTAATGGTTTCATGATTTGGGAATGAAATTTGCATGAAAAGAGAAATTCCTGGGCTCCTCGGGGGAGTGGCTTAAACCAATCCTCGATTTGGAGTTTAAAGGAAGAAGCTCCGCCCACAGTAAAGAGCATATGACTTATGAGCGCTGCTCAGAGGCACAATCCAAAACCAGTCCAATGATGACTACCCCCATCATGTTTATATCAGTGATGACTGGAGTTGTACTGTAATAGCCTGTGCCTTCCCGGAGCTGTCGCCGATTGACCACAGATCTACACGGAGCTTACAGGAAGTGACTATTTATAGATGGCGTATCTAAATTTTACATTTATACTCAACGAGACGCCAGCGCGAGCTGAGATCACAGCGGAGGCCGGGACATGTTACAGCTCGAAGGTTGATTGATTTTTTGTTGTTTAACTTTATTTAATTGGGTCTGATTGCGCTAGATTGCAGAGATCTGGTCTTTATAAAACGCGGAGACGCCTGGCAGCAACGTGACAGCTGCCAGCTGGATAATTCCCTAAAACTAAAAACAATCGCAGAGGAATTCTCTTAGTTTTAAGAAAAAGTGAGGAAATTTGGCAAAAAAAAATCAAATAATTTTTTTTGTGCTCATTTAGAGAATTTGTAGCAGATGTGGACACGTAGCACCTAGTGCAATTATAATTCACACCTCAAAGTCCCTGAAAGTCAACATAGCCCTTTGGTAGCTAAGTGGACACTTTTGCTTTTCGTGTTTCGGACTGATCTTGAGTTACATAATGTCATCCAGAGCTGTATTCGCAATTCTGCTGGTTTCCTATTTGCTCTGTAGGACCATAATGACAGTGTACTATGGGGGAGCACTGTGTGACAGTGTACTATGGTGGAGCACTATGTGACAGTGTACTATGGGGGAGCACTATGTGACAGTGTACTATGGGGAGCACTATGTGACAGTGTACTATGGGGGAGCACTTTGTTACAGTGTACTATGGGGGAGCACTATGTGACAGTGTACTATGGTGGAGCACTATGTGACAGTGTACTATGGGGGAGCACTGTGTGACAGTGTACTATGGTGGAGCACTATGTGACAGTGTACTATGGGGGAGCACTATGTGACAGTGTACTATGGGGGAGCACTGTGTGACAGTGTACTATGGGGGAGCACTATGTGACAGTGTACTATGGGGGAGCACTATGTGACAGTGTACTATGGGGGAGCACTATGTGACAGTGTACTATGGGGGAGCACTATGTTACAGTGTACTATGGGGGGCGCACTTTATAATAGTGTACTATGGGGAGCACAATGTGAAAGTTTACGATGGGGGAGCACTATGTGACAGTGTACTATGGGGGAGCACTGTGTGACAGTGTACTATGGGGGAGCACTATGTGACAGTGTACTATGGGGGAGCACTATGTGACAGTGTACTATGGGGGAGCACTGTGTGACAGTGTACTATGGGGGAGCACTGTGTGACAGTGTACTATGGGGGAGCACTGTGTGACAGTGTACTATGGGGGAGCACTGTGTGACAGTGTACTATGGGGGAGCACTATGTGACAGTGTACTATGGGGGAGCACTATGTGACAGTGTACTATGGGGGAGCACTGTGTGACAGTGTACTATGGGGGAGCACTATGTGACAGTGTACTATGGAGGCACACTGTATAATAGTGTACTATGGGGAGCACTATGTGACAGTGTACTATGGAGGCACAATGTATAATAGTGTACTATGGGGGAGCACTATGTTACAGTGTACTATGGAGGCGCACTGTATAATAGTGTACTATGGGGGAGCACTATGTGACAGTGTACTATGGAGGCGCACTGTATAATAGTGTACTATGGGGGAGCATTGTATGATAATGTAATATGGGGGAGCACTATATGACTGTAATATGGGGGAGCACTGTATGACTGTAATATGGGGGAGAATTGTATGGCAGTGTATTATGGGGGAGCACTGTATGATAGTATACTATAGGGAGCATTGTATGATAGTGTAATATTGGGGGAGCACTGTAAGATGACTAAAGGGCTGATGTGTATGTCAGCAGAGTGGAAGAGGGCGGGCCTGTCAGCACAGCAGGATAGGGGAGGGCCTGTCAGCACAGCAGGATAGGGGCGGGCCTGTCAGCACAGCAGGATAGGGGAGGGCCTGTCAGCACAGCAGGATGGGGGCGGGCCTGTCAGCACAGTAGGATAGGGGAGGGCCTGTCAGCACAGCAGGATGGGGGAAAGCCTGTCAGCACAGTAGGATGGGGGCGGGCCTGTAAGCACAGCAGGATTGGGGCGGGCCTGTCAGCACAGCAGGATGGGGGCGGGCCTGTCAGCACAGCAGGATGGGGCGGGCCTGTCAGCACAGCAGGATGGGGGCGGGCCTGTCAGCACCGCAGGATAGGGGAGGGCTTGTCAGCACAGCAGGATAGGGGAGGGCCTGTCAGCACAGCAGGATAGGGGAGGGCCTGTCAGCACAGTAGGATAGGGGAGGGCCTGTCAGCACAGTAGGATAGGGGCGGGCCTGTCAGCACAGTAGGATAGGGCGGGCCTGTCAGCACAGTAGGATAGGGGAGGGCCTGTCAGCACAGCAGGATGGGGGCGGGCCTGTCAGCACAGTAGGATAGGGCGGGCCTGTCAGCACAGCAGGATAGGGGCGGGCCTGTCAGCACAGTAGGATGGGGCGGGCCTGTCAGCACAGCAGGATAGGGGCGGGCCTGTCAGCACAGCAGGATGGGGGCGGGCCTGTCAGCACAGCAGGATAGGGGCGGGCCTGTCAGCACAGCAGGATGGGGGCGGGCCTGTCAGCACAGCACCTTCTAGATTTCACATTGCAATCTGAATACATGTCTGGATGTGACTGGAGAATGCAGTAAATCAAAATTAAGTAATTTATTTTCTATAGGTTCGAATTGTAAATGGAGATTTCATAGCCAAATTCTCCACTGTGCTCTGCAATCCTGAAGCTGTTAATCCCGAAATCCCAGGAGAAGGTCCATAAATACAGAGCAAGTTCACGGGCAAAAAAAAAAAAAAACCCACACACAGGTCTGAGCGTCAAGTTACAGGGTAAAAGGGCGGTCAGACACTTCAATGGCTCCAGAACGCTGCAACTTTTGGTAGTACACTCCAAATGATTGCACCCCAAGGAGAAGGGCTTACCAAGAACCAAGGCCGAAAGCTTATCTGACCAACATGAAAAAAGGGAGATGGCAGCCCCTCTGCTCTCCGTTTCCACCCTGAGCCCAGCACACCGCTCGTTACCCAAATTGAAGATTTGCTTTTTTATTGAGGACTCTCTGGCAAGTGTCCAGACCAAAGTAAGTGAAGGGATTATGTTGCAAACCAAAACCTCCTCGCCGCTGTCATCTCAAGAGCCCGGAACGAGCCAAAAACAAGCAAGAAGATAAAGAGGAACATGTCATTTTTTGACATTTCTTTAAAAAAAAACACAAAATTTTACTTTTAGTGATGAGAAGGAGAATACAAGAGAATGAGGAGATAACCTGCAATATCTCCCAGTCTATATCATCATGAACCCGTGGATCTGAAGTCTGGGGAGGAAAATAAATCTCGATGAGGGAGTCAAACCCAATCGAGTGCCAGGGGGCGTCCATATAAACAGGTCACGCGTTTCAAAAATGGCGGCCAAGGCTTTCTGAAAGACAAGAACCTCTACATTGTGCTCTACTTGATGCCAAACAAGCAGCCTAGATCTTGGTGGCAAACTACCCCCGGATAACCCGTCTCTGGTTCTATTATCTCCCATTTTATTCCATATTTAAGTAGTAATAGTATTACTGTGGCCCCCAGGCAGCACTTGACGTTTATCTGCCTGGTTCCTTCACATGTTGCAGCTTATTGAGGTTTTTCTGTAATAGGTTACAGTCAAGCTTGGTTTCAGGTTTCCTACAAAGTAGGCCGACACTGTAAATCCTATCCACACAGTAAATCATAAAAAATTGGGACTAACATCCTTCTATTCTCCCATTAGTCCTGGAACAGAGCCTTTTAGTTATCCACAGCTCCCCCTAGAGATTCCTGTGGTCCCACTGCTCCTGACAGAGGTCCTTGAGATCCCTCACAACTCCCCATAGGGGTCTTAGAGGTTCCTCACTACTCCAGATAGAGGTTCTTGAGACACCCCACCGCTCCTCATAGAGGTCCCCCACTACTCCCGATAGAGGTTCTTGAGATACCCCACCGCTCCCCATAGAGGTCTTAGAGGTCCCCCATTACTCCCGAAAGAGGTTCTTAAGATACCCCTACTGCTCCCCATAGAGGTTTTAGAGATTCCCCACTACTCCCGATAGAGGTCCCCAACTGCTCCGGCTAGAGGTCCTTGAGGTTATTTATTCACTGCTCCTGATAAAGGTCCTTGAGATCCCCCATTGCTCACCATAGAGGTCTTAGAGGTCCACCAATGCTCCCTATAGAGGTCCTTGAAATTCCCTGTTTCTTCCCATAGAGGTCTTAGAGATCCCCCACTACTCCTGATAGAGGTTCTTGAGATCCCCCACTGCTCTTCATAGAGGACTTAGAGGTCCCCCAGTGCTCCTGATAGAGGTCCTTAAAGGGGTTGTCTCGCTTCAAGGATTGAGTTTTGTGTTAAAGATCTTGCAAAAACAAGTCCCTTTGCAATATGTGTCCATTAACAGTGTCCTACCTATTCTGAGATATCCCCTCTTGTATGGGCTGCATCAGCTCCTCAGGTCGCTATAGCTACAGATCTGTTTGATCTCTCCTGATAGGCTGCCAGCACTGGTTGCTATAGCTACAGACCTGTTTGATCTCTCCTGATAGGCTGCCAGCACTGGTTGCTATAGCTACAGACCTGTTTGATCTCTCCTGAGAGGCTGCCAGCACTGGTTGCTATAGCTACAGACCTGTTTGATCTCTCCTGATAGGCTGCCAGCACTGGTTGCTATAGCTACAGACCTGTTTGATCTCTCCTGATAGGCTGCCAGCACTGGTTGCTATAGCTACAGACCTGTTTGATCTATCCTGATAGGCTGCCAGTGCTGATTGCTATAGCTACAGACCTGTTTGATCTCTCCTGATAGGCTGCCAGTGCTGGTTGCTATAGCTACAGACCTGTTTGATCTCTCCTGATAGGCTGCCAGCACTGGTTGCTATAGCTACAGACCTGTTTGATCTATCATGATAGGCTGCCAGTACTGATTGCTATAGCTACAGACCTGTTTGATCTCTCCTGATAGGTTGCCAGCGCTGGTTGCTATAGCTACAGACCTGTTTGATCTTTCCTGATAGGCTGCCAGTACTGATTGCTATAGCTACAGACATGTTTGATCTCTCCTGATAGGCTTCCAGCACTGGTCGCTATAGCTACAGACCTGTTCGATCTCTCCTGATAGGCTGCCAGCACTGGTTGCTATAGCTACAGACCTGGCTTCTACTGCAGCCTAGTAGAAGCCAGTAAACATACCCCTGAATTCAAAATGAAACCAAGAAAACAGGACTGAGGTAAGATGAATCAATGTAGTGAGACAACCCCTTTAAGGTTCCCCACTATTCCCCATCGAGGTCCCCAACTGCTCCTGCTAGCGGTCCTTGAGGTTTTCCACTGCTCATGATAAAGGTCCTTGAGATCCCCCACTGCTTCCACAGAGGTCTTAGAAGTCCCCCACTACTCCTGACAGAGGTCCTTGAAATTAAACATTGTTCCCCATACAGGTCCTTAAAGTCACCCACTGCTCCTGCTAGAGGTCCTTGAGGTCCCCCATTGCTCTCAGCTATGGCCTGAGAGGAGTAAGTGTTATCAGTGGGACCTGATAAGTGTGAAAAAAACCTACCCAGTGCAGAAAAAAAAATGTATGCCCTGTGGTAGTTTAACCTTATCTATCCCTGTCCAGAGAATTACAGAGCGATCATAATATCATTGCCTACTATTTGTAATAAGACTACGCGCAGATAAACAGCAGCTGCAGTAAAGTGAGGTTAATCTGCTCTGCTGATTCTGTACTTGATGTATTAGCCATTGTCATTTCCCTGTCTGTCTACTTCAATCTTTTCTATCCCTGTCCAAAGAACAATAGAACTAGCATAATGTCATTACCTACTATTTGTAATGAGACTACATGCAAATAAGCAATAGCTGCAGTAAAGTGATGTTATTCTGCTCTGCTGCTTTTGTACTACATGTATTGTTCATGGCGTTGCTCTGTCTATCTAGTCTAATCTTATCTAACCCTGTCCAGAGAACAATAGAGCGATCATAATGTCATTACCTACTATTTATGAGACTATGTGCAGATAAGTAGCAGCTGCAGTAAAATGAAGTCAGTCTACTCTGCTGAATCTGTACTTCATGTATTACTCATGGCATTGCCCTGTCTGTCTAGTCTAATATTATCTATCCCCGTCCAGAAAACAAGAGTGATCATAATGTCATTACCTACATGCAGACTACATGCAGATAAGCAACGGCTGCAGTAAAATGAGGTTAGTCTGCTCTGCTGCTTTTGTACTACATGTATTGCTCATGGCATTGCCCTGTCTATCTAGTCTAATCTTATCTCTCCCTGTCCAGACAACAATAGAACGATCATAATGTCATTACCTACTATTTATAATGAGACTACGTGCAGATAAGCAACAGCTGCAGTAAAGTGAGGTTAGTCGACTCTGCTGATTCTGTACTTCATGTATTGCTCATGGCATCGGCATGTCTGTCTAGTCTAATCTTGTCTATCCATGTTCAGAAAACAATAGTATGAGCATATCGTCATTACCTACTATTTGTAATGAGCCTCCATAGAGATAAGCAGCAGTTGCAGTAACTTGAGGTTAGTCTGCTCTGACCGTTCAGGAGTTTTATCTCTTTACTTTCACAGCTAGAATTTTTTTTTTTTGCATTGGACTGCCGAAATAAAAAAATACTGCTAAAAATTTAAAAAATTGTTTTCCAGGGAAAAATACTCCTTTCTGATGGAAGTGTCCCTTTAAATCTTATTCTGGACATGAGAAGACACAACTCGTTCAAGAAGACGCTTCAGACGCAGCAGAGGCATATGAAGAAGAAGAGGACCGGCAGCCATCGCCGAAACGTGGAGAGGCCTGAAGGCCAAACACAAGTCGGGACCTTCTGAAAATCAGGATCTATGGGAATATTTATCAATTTGATGGAGCTTGATAAGTATCCAAAATCCGCAGTTGGAAGTCTTGGCCGGGGCTGATCGCACCATCTGGCGCGTTACGAGTACTCGACGCCTCTTAAGCAATGTAACCATGGAAACAAACAAGGTTGCGCAAGCGATAAGTGTCGCGTAGCAAATATATTTACCTCATAATGGATAAAATGCTCTTCAACAATGAAACCTAATACATGATAAGAAAAGCCAGGAGCAGCCGAGGGAACAGCCTGTTACCGTGTGACACCCTCACTTATATACTATATACCTAGGGAACGGCCTGTTACCGTGTGACACCCTCACTTATATACTATATACCTAGGGAACTATGACCTGTTTACCGTGTGACACCCTCACTTATATACTATATACCTAGGAACGGCCTGTTACCGGGACACCCTCATTATATTATTCCTAGGAAGCTGTTACCGTGACACCCTCACTTATATTCTATATACCTAGGGAACGGCCTGTTACCGTGTGACACCCTCACTTATATACTATATACCTAGGGAACGGCCTGTTACCGTGTGACACCCTCACTTATATACTATATACCTAGGGAACGGCCTGTTACCGTGTGACACCCTCACTTATATTCTATATACCTAGGGAACGGCCTGTTACCGTGTGACACCCTCACTTATATACTATATACCTAGGGAACGGCCTGTTACCGTTGTGACACCCTCACTTATATACTATATACCTGAAGGCTGTACGGTACACGGCCACTATATCTATATCCTAGGGAACGCCTGTTACCGTGTGACACCCTCACTTATATACTATATACCTAGGGAACGGCCTGTTACCGGGTGACACCCTCACTTATATCCTATATACCTAGGGAACGGACTGATACCGTGTGACACCCTCACTTATATCCTATATACCGGAGGTCCCCTCAGAGTCCATGGAGGTGAGCGGAATGGAAGCGGAACCTTGAGCCACAATTGGGTTGAATTGTAAGGAAGTCTACATGTATAGTGTAAGGGTATGTTCACACGATGTACTGCGGTGCGTACATCGTGTCTTTCGAGAGCTCGCGCTAATATGCGCGTACTCCCGCGGCGCGGAGGTGGGCGGCCAGCTGGCCCCATAGACATGCGTTACTCGCGGCGCGTATTCACCGCAAGTAATTGACACGTCACTTATCTCCCCGCGCCTACAATACGATCGTTTTGTACAAGCGGGGAGAGGAGGCGTAATCTATCGTTCTCTTTGAGAACTATGGATCACCGTAATTTCGGTGCGAAAGCGCAAATACGCGGCGAAATGTCCGCCAAATTCACGCCGTGTGAACATACCCTAAGGAAGCCATAGCCCTTAGTGTATTACCTTAAGGGTATGTTCACACGGGGTAATTTCGGCGCGCATTTCGCCGCGTATTTGCGCTTTAATACGAGCGAGATGCGCGCCGAAATTACGGTAATCCATAGTTCTCATAGAGAACTATGGATTATGCCTCCTCTCCCCGCACGTACAATACGATCGTATTGTATGCGCGGGGAGATAAGTGACATGTCAATTACTTGCGGCGAATACGCGCCGCGAATAATGCATGTCTATGGGGATGGCGGGCTGCCCCCCTCCCCCAGGCCCCGCGGGAGTACGCGCGTATTAG
This sequence comes from Phyllomedusa bahiana, assembly GCA_025379985.1. Classification (NCBI taxonomy): domain Eukaryota; kingdom Metazoa; phylum Chordata; class Amphibia; order Anura; family Hylidae; genus Phyllomedusa; species Phyllomedusa bahiana. The sequence continues at coordinate 17,979 of JAODAL010039955.1, forward strand.
CTATATGTGCCGCAGCACATCATGTGACACATACCCTGAAGGGGTTGTCTCACTTCAGACAATGATGGCCTATCACTAGGATAGGCCATCACTGTCTGGTAGGTGCGGGTCCCAGATGTAGGATCTGCACCTATCTCCTAAAGGAGCCCCAAAACCTCTCCATTCTGAACAGAGAGGTGATCAGGACTCTTCCATAGACATGAATGGGAGTTCCGATTACAGCCGAGCATCACTTCTTGTCTAAACTTGGAACTCCCATTCATGTCTATGGGAGAGTCCCGATCACCTCTCTGTTCAGAATGGAGAGGTTTTCGGGTTCCTTTAGGAGATGGTTGTGGGACCCTCACCTGTCAGACAATGATGGCGCATCTTAGCGATAGGCCATCATTGTCTAAAGCGAGAATACCCCTTTAAATATTTATAGTATAACTTTTAATGCCATTGATTAACCCCTTAAGCACCAGGTCTGAAAAGGCTTTAATGACGCAACTCATTTCTCAACGGTTGTAACTTTTTTATTTTTCTCAATGATGCAGTTGTAGAGGAACTTGTTTTAGGCAAGAGAAGTTGTGTTTTTCGTGGGGGCGTAGTTAGAGTTTACATATAAATTACTGCGGAATTTTTGTAAAAATATTTTTGCAGCCTGAACATAAAAAAAATTGTTTTTCTGCATTAGTTTTTTTAAAATTGTTTTTAATATCATTCACATTTCACATTAAATAATCTGTTAGATTAATTCTACAGGTTATTATGGTCGTGAGGATACCTAATATATGTAGGGTTATGTATGGGTAATGTATCCACAATCATTTTATTAAAGATTTACTTTTATTTGATATATTTTTCTCCACACTTTATGTTTTTTTTACTTGTTTTATCCTATTAAGATATAACTAGTTTTCCACGTAAATTTTATTTTACACTTGTATTAGCATACTCCTGTATACTCCTGTATGCTAATACATTGCACTCTGTGTCCGTATAACACAGGCTGCTGTCAGGGTAACACACAGTGCGCCTTGACAACAGGCTTACTATACAGACAGCCCTGGGGCTACTCTAGGTCTCCAGGGATGACTGTATAGATATTCTCCAGGCTGCTGTCATGGTAACACACAGTGTGCCTTGACAACAGGCTACTATACAGACAGCCCTGGGGCTACTCTAGGTCTCCAGGGATGACTGTATAGATATTCTCCAGGCTGCTGTCATGGTAACACACAGTGTGCCCTGACAGCAGGCTTGCTATACAGACAGCTCTGGGGGCTACTCTAGGTCCCCAGGGATGACTGTATAGATATTCCCCAGGCTGTTGTTGGGGTAACACACAGTGCGCCCTGGCAGCATTCTTACTCTACAGACAGCTCTGGGGCTACTCTAGGTCTCCAGGGCTGACTTTATTGACATTCCCCAGGCTCCATGGGGCACTAGGAATCCTGATGACCCGATGGAGCAGGGGAATCCCGGACCATGGCAATCAAAGGGTTAAATGGCGTGGTGATATATATTTTAGTATCTTTACCCTTTTATGGCAAAACGCAGTTGCCAGGTACATATTGATCTTTTTGCTAATACTGATTCTAATCATCGACTTCATTGGGAGTCATTTAGGGCCACATGTATGAAAACTGTCTAGATCTAAAACTCACTTTGTTGCCCATAGCAACCAATCAGAGCTCATAGCAACCAATCAGAGCGCCCCTCTCATTTTTCCAGAGCACTATATGAAATGAAAGGGGCGCTCTGATTGGTTGCTATGGGCAACAAAGGGAGTTTTAGACCAAGACAGTTTTTATTCATGTGGCCCTTAGTGACTACTGGAAAATTCTCTGTTGAGCAATTACAATTTGATAGGGACAGTGTTTAGGTCATTTTAATTTAAGTTAGGGAAGACTCTTTCTTTGGACAGTATTTTAATTAATGGCGTTAAAAGTTACGATTTAAGTCTTTAAGGTTATACACTGATGGTTATGGGTGTAAGTTTGCCTTTGGCAACGTTGTTAGTGGGACGTAATTGTACACCCAATCATTAGTTGTTTGGTCTCTGTATTCCTAGTGTAAGGAAGCATCCCAGGGCCGGGACGACGGGTAGGCAGAGGTAGGTGACCGCCTAGAAGGTCACCTTAAGCCAGACAAGAATGGGGTACAAGGAGGTATGGAGCTGGCTAAATTTTCTATGGAGGTAGAGAAAGGAGAGAGAGGGTAAATACCTTATTTGCCTAGGGCACCAGAATACATTGTCCCAACCTTGGATCTCCAAGTTCTGCATCCTCAACATCCACAAGAAAGTATAGACCTTCTCTGTTGGGTTCCTAGATCCTGGTCCCCAGAGCAGAAGTGGAGACAAGGTCAGGAACAACGCCAGAGGCCCCAACAACCTCTGACTTTGTTCCTGACCTTGTCTCCACTTCTCGTCTGGGGACCAGGATGTGAGAAATACGTAATCTGAAGACCGGTCATCTAATTCAGAAAGTAAGACTATAAGTACTAGGTGACAAATCCTAAAGAAGCAAACGAGGCAAAATTCAGAGGCAAAGTCAAGGTGAAGGTCAAGGTCAAAGTCAGGATTACAGTCAAAAGTATATATAATTTGCTCAAAGTACTTTAATCTACAGGCAATAGGGGGCCCGACCTCATCAGAGACCATCGGTCTCCATATAGTAACCAGACATGGTTGAACACACGGGAGCCACAGCTGTGAGTAGAAGATCGTCACTCTAGCGGGACAGATGACTAACATCTTTATGTAAGGGTGTAACTAGAATTCATAGGGTCCCATAGCAAAATGAGATGGGGCCCCACCATTTAATGACAATAAGCTAAAACAGCAGAAAAAGTTGCAAAAATTAAAGGGGTAGTCTCACTTAGTGAAATCCTCTCCACTGTCCCCTCGCTGTAATTCATGTGAATAAGGAGGGTGGTGCTAGCAGCATAACTTCTATAGGAGTTCCGAGTATAGTCGAGGGTGCTTGGCCAGACTGCAGCGAGCTGCGAGCGGCCAGCGAAGAGAATTTCATGAAGTAAGACTACCCCTTTAAGGTATAAATAATACCGCCACATATCATGAAAACCACCAGGCAGCACTGGAGAGCAGATATTTACCAACTTCTTATTTTTTACAAAAAGGAACAATGTCCTTGTACTTGAGTGGGACCCCTCAGCCTATAGGCCCCATAGCGGTCGCTATGGCTACTTTGGCTGTAGTTATGCCCATATAATCTTTTTTTTTACATAAAAATTTGTATTGTGTCATTTGCCTAAAACCCTTAATCCTAAACATATGGTACAAAGAAATACAAAGAAAAAATACAAAAAAACCTCTTAAAATAGAGCCAGTCACTAGCACACTGGAGGCAGCCATTTGTGGAATGTACCAAATACTAGGAGAATGCAACATGTGAAATAACATATTCAGCTCCCTAAATGCCTACCTACATATGTGTCGCAGTGAAAGAAAACAAAAAAACACATGGTATACGCTACATCTTCTAAAATACAAAAAAAACAAGAAATTATAAATCTATTAGTTACGACATAGAACCCTTGTCCTTCCAAAAATGGGGGAGCAGTGGTGATGGTATATTGAAATTATCCAAGATGCCTTGTTAATAAGTCCTTCAAAGGTTGGAAGCCTTCCTTGTACGCCTCATTCATGGTTCTAGACAGAGGACAACCATTTTCTATATCATAAGTGGATGTTGTGTACCTTTCTCCACATAATGTGGATAAAATACTGTAAGTTTTAAGAGCCTATTACAGCATGCCAGTAACTAATATGGCCTTCAATAAGAACCATTATAGACATCAGTAGAAGAAAGTCTTAAAAGCTTGGCACCAGAGACAAAGGGCGCCATGTCCCAGTATGACTATGCCATTTTTTGGTGCATTTTGCGGCAATAAAACTCTTGGCACATTATACACCAGGCACGACACATTTGAATGCGCCTAAAAATGTGCATCAAATATGCTAGCAATTATACGATATATGCCAAGATTTTGTAATGCACCTAGATAGGTGCATTAATTTTACAATTCAAGGTATACCAGAAGCCTGATTTTTGAAAGGTTTGTATATTCACACGCACTTTACACTGATTTAATGCGCCTAAAAACTGCCGTGCTGTCGCCACTTTTCGGAGAAGTCGCCCAAAATGTTTGACACGTTGACTACCTGGCATATGGGATCTCTGTACATAACCATTCAACCGATCACCACTTATGGTGGGAAAAATTTTAAAACATGCCCTAATGAACCTCCTCTGACATGACCACCCATTTCTGCCTTCTAGACCCAAGAAAGTAAGACCTACTGGTGAGCCCTCAGGATCAACTCCACTGGTTGGTCCCAAAAATCAACTCCACTGGTGAGCACCAAGAATCAACTCCACTGGTGAGCCCTCAGGATCAACTCCACTGGTTGGCCCCAAAAATCACTCACTGGTGACACCAATCAACTCCTGTGAGCCTAGGATCATCACTGTTGCCCCAAAAATCAACTCCACTGGTGAGCACCAAGAATCAACTTCAGGCGTAGGCCCCAGGTATCAACTCTACTGGTGGATCCCAAAAATCAACTCCACTGGTGGACCCCTGGAATCAACTCCACTGGTGGACTCCAGGAATCAACTCCATTGGTGGCCCCAAGAATTAACTCCACTGGTGGATCCCAAGAATCAACTCCACTGGTGGAACCCTGGAATCAGCTCCACTGGTGGACCCCAATAATCAACTCCACTGGTGGGCTCCAGGAATCAGCTCCACTGTTGGACCCCTGGAATCGGCTCCACTGGTGGACCCCAGGAATCAACTCCACTGGTGGCCCCAAGGATTAACGCTACTAGTGAGCATCAAGAATCAACTCCACTGGTGGCCCCAAGATTAACCTACATGAGCATCAGAATAAACCATGGTGGCCCAAAATATACTATGGTGGCCCCAGGAATCAACTCGACTGGTGGGCCCCAGGAATCAACTCTACTGGTGTATCCTAAGAATCAACTTCACTGGTGAGCATCAAGAATGAACTCCATTGGTGGGCCCCAAGAATCAACTCCACTGGTGGGCCCCAAGAATCAACTCCACTGACTGGTAAGTCCCAAGAATCAACTCCACTGGTGAGCCCCAAGAATGAGCCCCAAGCAATGGGTCTAACTGCATTAATAGCCCCACTTTCTTAGGATGTCCACCCCAGTGCTTGTAGGTACCTGGCTTTCTTCCAAACAGAATAGAGTCTTTTTTAGGTAATGCCATTGTGAATTTGACCTCTGGGATTCGTCCAGCTATTGCTCAGCAAAAATAGTATGACTCGTGGAGCCAACATTAAAAAAAAAGAGACAAAACAAAAAAAAACACCGACAATAAATGACACGAGTTATTCAACAACACACTCAGAAATGTCCCCCGCAAAGAGCCAACGTTCACTTATTAATCTGCCAACTCCTCGCAGCAGGAAACAAGAGCTTATCAAGGAAAGCGAAAGACTTCCCTCCACAAACAAGGTCATTAAATACGGAAATATTTCAAATCTCATTGTCTAGTTTCGGTCCAAAAAAAAAAAAGTTAAAGTAAAAAAAAACTACAAAGAAACTAAAAAAAAAAATTAAATAAAGAACAGTTACCTGGTACACGCTCGCCAGACCTTCACGGTGTTATTGACATTTTTTACAGTCATTTAGACAAATAATTTAGCAGTGACAAAGATAATAACGAGGTGTGAACTTTACTCGAGAAATTGAGTTTGTAAGGCCTGCTTCACATCTGCGTTCGAAAACCTCCATCACAGATTCCAGTAAAAATGACGGAGAAAAAATAGCACAGGATTCAGCACTATTTTTTACCCACTAAAAGCGCAGGACGTCGCGATGGAATTCGATCTGAGCAGCTGGTAGTCAGGGCAAAATGTTCCAGTCCATTTTGGCATTGGATGCTCTGTTTGGAATCTAAATCACAAAAATTCCAGTGAGAAGACTGAAAAAAAACAGCACAGCATGCAGCACTTATTTTTTTTCCATTGAAACGACGGACCTGGCGGCAAAAACCGTCATGTGACGCTAGTGTCTGTCATGAAATGGGTCTGGTTACAGCACAGTTTCTTGGCTTTGTAAGGCCTGGTTCACATTGGTTTCGAAGGTTCAATCCGGAATCTCCATCACAGATTCCAGTGAGAATGGCGGAAAAAAATAGCACAGCATGCAGCACTATTTTTTTTCCCATTAAAGCGGCGGACATCGCGATGGAATTCGTCGGGAGCTGCTGGTGTCCGGTGCAAAATGGTTGAAGTTCCATCTTTGGCATTGGAGGCTCTGTTTGGAATCTACATCACAGATTCCAGTGAGAATGACGGAAAAAAAACAGCACAGCATGCAGCACTATTTTTTCCATTGAAACGACGGACATGGCGTCAGAAACTGTCAGGTGACGCTAGTGTCTGTCATGAAACGGGAAAAAGAAAACCACAAAGACCCTACCGTAAAGCAATAAATGGGCGTAGGGAAAAGCCACGATAAATAGATACTATAATGCCCGGTTATACAAATAAACTAAACAAACCAACTACTAGAATGTATTAAACCTGGGACTAGATAAAATATAACTTTTATTATTATATAAAGGTAAAAAATAGCATGTCTAAATTCCCTAACAAACACTACCCTAGACTTACCCCTAAGAAAACTAAAGCTGCCTAACAAAAATGGAGACATCGCCTCAATAAGGGCGCCCCCAAACAGGAACCTACCCTACGAAACCCTAGTTAACCCTAACAAGCTAAAATATGACGCTATACACAATACCAAAATACAACAAAAATAAAAAACAACAAAAAAGTGCTCAAAAGTGACCAACACAAATACCCAAATGAAAAACGTGCATGAAATGGGTCTGGTTACACCACTGGTTGTTATGTTTGTAAGGCCTAGTTCACGTTGGCGATGAAGGTTCCATCTGGAATCTCCATCACAGATTCCAGCGAGAATGGCGGAAAAAAATTGTGCAGCGTGCAGCACTATTTCTTACACTGAAATGACAGCGGAAACTGTCATGCGCTCCTGGTAAAACAGCTATTTTTCACCTCTGCTTGTTGACTTTGCAAGGCCTGGTTTACAATTGCATCAGAGGTCCTATTAAAATCTCCGTCGCAGATTCCAATGACAATGGCAGAGAAAATAGCGCAGCATGTAGCACTATTTTTTCCATTAAAGCGACGGACATGGCAAAGGAATCCGTCGGGAGCTGCTGGTGTCAGTTGTAAAATGGTTCCAGTTCCAACTTTGGCATTGGAGATTCTGTCTGGAATCTACATCACAGATTCCAGTGAGAATGACGGAAAGAAACAGCACAGCATGCAGCACTTACTATTGAAGTCTATGTAAACCGCCGGACGGGTTCTCTGCGTTTTTTGGCGCGGTTTTTGGACAGTTCTGCTGAAAAAATGCCCAGGTGTTTAAACAAGATATATGAGTGTTGCCCAAAAATCGGCCAAAAAAAAACTAGACCAAAAACCATGGCAAAAACCTCAATAAAAAAGTAAAAACCACCCAAAAAACTCGCCGGAAACCCAGCTGCTTTGGACGCAAAAACTCACAAAATACTCAGGTTCAGAGTTTTCTAGGTTTTGGTTTTCGATGAGTTTTTTTGGACTATGCTGTGTAGACCTAGCCCTACCCGGCCTTCTTGCTAGACAATATGATGAATTTTTATAACTATATATTTGTCACTTAGACTACGAGATGTGGTGCCCTTTTGGGACCCTCCAGAGACGTGGGAGACTTTCTGGGGAGGAATATATGTCAATTCATTTTTTAATTCCCCCCTGCAACCGTGGTTTTCTTTGGAGCTTAATTTAGGGCTCCTTGGGTGATGCTCAGGACTTGGGCTGATGCCAGGAACAAGTACTGGGTCTCTCCTAGGATCGGCGAAGGGAGATCACTTGATCTAGAACCTTGCAGGTGCCTTCTGGGATGGGAACAAGGTTTAGAGGGCGACCTTTTCTTTTCAGAGAGGGCTTGCGAGAGACCATTCCCTTTTTGTATGACACTTTTGCCTTTTTTATGCACTTGAGCAGAAGAGCATCTACTCAGGCTTTCAAAAAAATAAATTAGGACTATAGATGAAAAATACTTTAGAAGATGAACATTTTCTTTTGTGTGGGAGTCAAGGCTTATGCCTATGAGCAACAGAAGTAGACCATAATGAACCACCATATACATCTATCAAGCTTTAACAGATTTACAGTACTACAAAGGTGTTCTCCTCTAAAAGCGTATACTGGAGAGAATAACCCGACAACATGCCGTAAGGAAGGACCATACAGCAGCATACAGAAGACTTACAACCCCAAAGTACGAGGCCTAAAGGGATCATTAGGATGACGCACCATACCAAAGAAAACTCTGAAAATTAACTTGTTACGCCAAAGTTTTCTGTGAAAACTGTTAGTAACTAGACAGGTGTCCACATGGTAAATACAGCCCTGGTAGTAGTACATAGGTCATTATCTTCTAATCCACAACAAGTTGAAACAGACGTCAAAAACATTATACATAGTCAAAAGCCACAAATCAAAACACACTGAACAAGGGTGAGTAAAAGTTATAAAGCGCTTGTACTCACCACGTTGGGCTTGCTCCGGTTGCTGGCCTCTTCAACTGGCTTGGAAACCTTCAGAGGTTTCGGCTCGGTGGTGGTTGGAGTGCTTGGTGCTGTTCTAGGCAAATCCATAGGGCTGATGTTAATGGCGTTACCAGCGTTGGCAGGAGTTTGCTTGGACACATCCTCTAAGGGGCCAATTAAAACTGGATACTGTTTGATGTGAGGCCTTGTAGACTCCAAGTTTGTCAAATGGGCAGCACCATGGCCCAACACTTTGCATTCCGGAGGAGAGATTGGAATAAACGTTGCCGGTTCGCTTGTGTGTCGTACATGTTTACTTCCTTGCCTGATTTTTGCAAGTGTTTCCTTTGGTTCCTCAACTTCCTTGTTGCCATCATGGCTACCGATCCTGTTGGAGCGTTTTTTAAAGCTTCGTCTAACCACCCTAGGAGATAACACATTGACAAGGCTTGGGTCGAAAATGAGACTTCCCTCCAAGCCGTTTTCTTCCAAATCAGTAGGTAATGGCTGAGTGTGAAACTTTGCCTCTTCTTCTACCTCGTCTAGCTCTTCCAACTCATCTCTTTGCTCCGATAGAATGGGTTCACTGGTAGATGCCAGGATAGATTGTTCCAACTCTTTGGAAGGTTCATTAGACTCTTCTAGACCAGCAGGAGACAATTCACCACGACGACTTGGATCACTAAATGACTTTTTCTTAATGGTCTTCCCATTGCCTTTTTCATCAATGACTTTATCAAGAGCTCCAGGTTGACTAACTATATTTTGGATGACCGTGTTGTAATCCTTGACGCCATCACTACTAAAAGAAAGTACACTCGCAGCACTACCAGTACATTCAGATAGAGCCATGGCTGAAGAATCAGAGATCCCAGACTTTGAATTTAACGACCCCAAGAGGTTACTATCCATGGAGAATTTTTTAGCATCTTCAGTGATGGAGTATCTCCGGTGAGGCATTGGATCACTCAGAGATCTATAGGCCTCGCTTGCAGACTCCCCATTGCTCCCACTACTAGAATCTGTCCCACTATTACCAAGAGAAGGAAATTTCCGTCTTCGTCTAACTGTTCCAGGTGTTGGTGGAGCATCCATAGGTCCTTGAGTGTTTGTCGCATGTGGATTGTCAGAGCACTGAGTACTTTCTGACTGAACTGTGTGATAGTCTCCATTATGGGCATGCAAAAATTCACTTTCTTCCTGAGAAGTTCCTGTTGATTTCCACACTTTAAGTTTGTGACCAAGGTCTCGATATGACGTACAAGGTGCGGGGTCTACTTCGGTAACAATACCTTCATCAGTCAAGCTACATTCATGCCCAGATAAGTCAGAGATTTTCCTATTAGACACAATTTCATTGGATGCATATTTCTTCATACTTCTGCCATCACTCTCCTCGTCAACACTTACATGAGACTCTTCGGGCCTTTTTTCACTTTTGAGATGTTCAATCACTTCCTGATCAAAGCTATAGTCATCTTGAGACCCTATCTGCTTGATTTTCTCAAACACCTGCCTGGCTTCTTGGATATATTGGTCTTGCATTGCCTCTGGTTCATTATAGTTTTCCTCTACATTATTAGCAGTTTCCGTATGGGAAAATATTCCATCACTACTGGATAGGGTGGCAAGCATGAGTTCTGAGGAGCTCTGCTTCATGGTACTGTGTGTGCTCACACGTCGGGATCCCAGTTTGTCGGAATATGTGAAGGATTTTGTGCGTCGTAATGTAGCAGTCAAGTCTTTTAAGGTTGGACGGTTCCCTTGTTGCATTCGGTTTGGCCCACCAGGTCTTCCTCGGCCTGGCGAACCTGGCTGCCTAGGAGATTCCTGGCAGGCCTCAAGCCTGGAACAGGCTCCTTCCTTATCACTGGTCCCTTGCCCTCTGTTTTTAAGTTTTAAGTCCGAAAAGTCGGATTTTAAGTAGCTTAGTAAGCTAAGGGTATCCGATGATATATCTGGGTTTGACATAGATTTCTTTTCTTTGGAGTCATCACTTTCAAAGTCACAGTGTAGACCATCACTAACACCTTCATTTTTCAGTTTGGTTACACTAGACGGTATTTTTGACCTAGGACGTATTAACGGGCGTGACATACTTTCTTGTTGGCCGAGGCTTGGTGATCGGTGAACGATAAACCCTCCCTGGAAGCTGCGTGCTTGTCCAGTGCAATAAGCATTGAAGTGGTCATCATCTTTAAGGGTTTCAGTGCTTGAATATCTACTGCTGCTCCGAGAGCCACAGGGACTTGGCATAAAGGGTGGAATGTTAACTTTCGCAACTCGGGACACAGTAGGCATTGGAGACATGGAAGCCAATTGACCCGGAGACATTGCTTCGGAAGAGTTTCGGAAGTGCTGTTTGGTGGGTGCTTCATGAGGAGTAGTGGTTGAGACGTTAGCATTTGATTCTAGAGAAGTAGCATCAGACTTGACTGTAGGAGCTAGGCCGCTTGGTAGCAATTTAGAGTGTGTATCACTTTTTTGTACCAACAAGTCACCTTGGCCCAAGTCACATGCGGCATTGACTATTATGTTGTGGCCGTCCCCATCAAAGTCTTTATTATCACATTCTAAATAGTCCTTTTCCTTCCTAGTGGAACGTTTCCTGAGACTTTCCCTGAGGACATCAAGCTCACCTTCCTCTTCGCTTCCTGAGGAGATTTCCTGGGACCTGATCTTAGAACTGTTCTTGTTAGCCAAGGTGGGCAGTAAGGTGTTCCTAGGCAGCTCATCCGTACTGTAGCTGTCTTTGAGTCTGACATTATTAGGGGCTGTCTGTGGTTTGCCTGAACTATGCCAGGAATGTAAACTTAGTGATTGCTGCCTTGCCTCTTGTTTAGGTAGACCAGATGAAAGTGAGTGCGCTTTCAGGCCAAATGGGATACAGCTTCTTGGAGGAGGGGGTGGAGGCTGGGGTTTGGAACCAGTGTTAATAATACGATGTTCTTTTGTATCCAAACACCCATAGTGCTGTTCTGATTTACTCTCCGATAGTGCTCGACAATAGTTGCTTTCCACCGTCGACGATGGGTTTTTGGGCCAGTGTGGAGGCTGCTCTTTGGTGTTCTGGTTAAAGCTTTTAGAAGTTGCAGTTTCTACGGGGCACTGTCTTTGCGACTCCATCCCCGACGTCTCCCTTACATGAGACCCCGCCTGGCCCGAGAGCTTTGGTTCTTCACAGTCGGGCAAGGAAGATGCCCTGGATGGAGCTTTCCTAGTGCTATCGCCAAAAAGTTTCCTCATTTCAGTAACACTAGGCCAGTTAGTCCCTTCCGTCACAAACAGTTCCCGGTTATCTGACTGATGTAAGAAACTACAGAAGGAATTCACTTCATCTAGTGAGATCCCTGAGCTCGGAGAGTCCCTTGGGCTTGGGCTATAGAAATCATGCGACTTACCTGGCAGTGCCAGGGAGAGGCCATCGCTCCCGGTTGGGTTTATAAAGTCTTGTTGGCTGCCGTCAGAAGGCTCCACCGGACTGTTGCCTTCCCAAGTTCCGGACTGAATACGATGATCTACACGTCTTAAGTTTTCATCGTCGCTTACAGCCCCATCGTCTCTCTGGTGGGGCGAAAACCGTCGAGAAAGCTGCCGGACTGAAGGGTTATTCTGGTCTTTGCTGGCTGAAGAGATCTTGGACACCTTCCTAGTTAAGCTGAGGGATCTGGCAGGGGGACGATGTGTTTTTTGACATGTGGGTTGGGTGACATCTCCTTTCCCGGGCAGTTCCGTGCCTCCCTCTTCACTAAAAGCTTTCGCATTCCAATTTCCCAGTTTTTTAAAAGACACGCTCCGGTAGATACGAATTTTTCTCTCGGCATCCCTCTCGGCCATTGTTCAAAAGAAACACGATCGAAAGGGAAAATGAGGTTGGTGGGTGGGGAAGAGGGGGCTCACTTTTACTATGAATTTCCACAAAAAGATTCAAAGGCAGACATAAAAAATCTTCAAGAAATAAATTAAAATACATTCAAGTGCGTAATCCATAGAGAGGAATCCGAGGTCTCCGAGTCTAATGAATTCCGTCTAAGTTTCCAAAAGATTGAGCCGAAAAGCCCTCAGCAGAGCCACGATAAATCTTCATCTTTTAGCAATTGCAGCAATTAATTCCACTTTAGTTCCTGTAGGTTTTTTCAGCAGTAAGATAAAAATCACAAGAGAGTTGGGGAAAAAAAAAAAAAAAAGTTTACGCAAAGTTTCCTTGACAACTGTTTAACCCACGATTGACTCCGGCTCAGATGTAGCCATCACCCGCTGTTCGGGGCTAGAATAATGTAAATTCCGTGTTGCGTTGCATTGTGGTGACTTGCCCCTGTTGTTGTTGTATCCCGAGCTTGCACATCTCCCCCCAAAAAAATAAAAAATTGTATTTGTAAAAAAAAAAAAAATCCTTTGGTCTTTCCAGTCTCTTGTGTGTTGATTTCTCGTGGGAGAAAAAAAAAACGGCTGCAGCCAGCCCCGCGTAGGTTAAAAGAGGCGAGGTTGGAGGGGAGAGTATGGGAACATTTTTGTTTCTAATGTGTCCCTGGAAAAAAAAAAAATGGAATTGTGTTACAAATAATGTATGGAAATTGTCAACATGCCTAACCCCCTCCCTATAGTGGACCCCCCCCCCCCCCTTAAGGCAAAGACCTACCCTGGCATTTACTGCAGTGCTGCAATTTGGAAAGATATAAAAATAACTTTTAATTTTTGTATGAACAAACACTGAAAACACAGCACAATTCTGTTGATTTTTTCCCCTTTTTTTTCTCTCTAAAAAAGTTGCATTTTAGCTCCCCCTACCGTATAACTTTTGGAATACAATATCCTTTTTAGAATTAACTAGTCTTTCGTGCTAGATTTCTTTTTTTATCCTGAGACAAAAGTAGTTTGACATTTGTTTCCATTATAAAACCAAAAGATTAAATTTTTAACAAAATTTAAAATTTCCTCAAACAAAATGATCATTTCTAAAGTCTTGATTATCCATCGATTTGTATACAAGAAAGGTCAGTTAGTGTCATTCCATATAGTATGCCAGTACGTTTTCAGGAACTACTGCTAGGACTTGTAGTCCTTATGGGCCATAAATACTTGACCAGCAGATCTGGAAGTGACATAACTACAAAAAATTACTCTATACACAATTTATATATCTACAAGTAGCAGATATCAGTGCGAGGTATACAACACGGGGTATGGGTTTACATTACTATTCCAATATAAAATTTTAGATTGCATGCTCTATAGACGAGTTCACTGATATAAATGTTACTTTGATAATTGTACATCCTCCCTTGATGTCACAGCACATAGGCGATGACATCACCGCATATAATCTGTCAAAGTAAACACCTCAACTTCATCACCTCTCCAGTTGGCTCTGGGTCATTAACTATTAAAAGTAGGGGAATAATTTGGCGTTTTTAATGCCCAAGATTACAATTTTTCCAACTTAACGAAAACTGGCCATTTAATTTCCCCCAAAAAATGTAAATAAGTACATTAAAAAAAATTAACAAAAACAAAAAATGGTTTGGGGGTTTAGAATTTTTAATTAGAATTTAGAAAAATTATTATCCCTAAAATCTCTAAAATATAAAATAAGAAAAATAAAAAAAAATATTTGGGAGTTTTCTAATGACTCTAATTACCATTTTGAATGTGAATTTAGAAAAAAGTTCTCCCTCAAATTTCCCCCCCAAAAAAATTAAAGAAATAAGATAGAGAAAATGATTTGAGAGGTTTTTTTTCTATGCCTAAAAACTACAAATTTCAAATTTGAATTTAGAAAAAAAGTTATCCCTAAAGTTTCGACAAAAAATAATAAAAATGAAAAGAAAAGCCAATTATGAAATAATAGTTGTCAACTTTTGAAAACTTTCTGATGCATAAACCCACCCCCCCCTCTTTACAGTTACGATGTCACCCCTTCCCTCCCCATACAAGGGGGACGTGTATCCTAGTGGGGGGACAGCAATCTGGAGTCTGCTTCAGACTCCTGACATAATTAAAAGAAGAGAGAGGGGGTCATATAATGAATTGAAAGTTCCCCTCTATCTTTTCAGGCTCCCGTTTCTTTAAAATAAAAAAAATAAAAAAATTGGTAAACTTCAGAAAAAGAAACAAACAAAAAAAAAACTATTCTCCTTACTGTAGATCGGGTCAATAGGTTAAAGCTTGAGGATCGGTTTCCGTAACATACGGTATCCAGGTTTCCCGAAACAATAGAAAATTTCGAAAAAAAAAAAAAAAAAAGGTTCCGAAAATAAATTGACTTCGACGGCCCAAATCGTAAAATTTCTTTGCAAATTCTTTTCAACGTGGAAATTGCGAAAGCAAAACAGCGACGAATCGGCTTCTCCTGCTCAGGTTGAAAGTTTGCATTGTCTGCTGTGGAGTAAAAATACAAAGAACAGAAGAGCGCCCCGCTCCTTACCCTTCAAATCTTTCCTCCAGTCTAAATTTCAGAGGCTGCAGAGAGTCCAGGAATTTGTGCGCACCATTGTCTGCACACAGCAGGGGTGGTGGTGGGGGGGCCCATGCATTGCAAAAGTTCCAGCGCCCCTCAATAAAGTCAGCCCTGGGGTGCGCTCACACCCCTCCTGGGTCCTCGGGATACAATGTATCGCAGGCTAGTGCCATGTATACATGTTGCGGAGACTCCTGTGCAGCCTGGATACAGGAAGTGCCCCCTCCTCCCCTATTTGTGCACTCAGATGGAATGTGCCAGACTCTTCTCCTACACAGCACAGGCGAATAGCTGTAACCCTTTCATTGCCTGGAGTGCATCCATGGATCCTGAGCACCACACTCCCTGAGTTAAAGAGTAACTCCGCTCTGTTGTCACGGTTACAGACCGCAGTGATCCACCCATCACCATACCTCCAAGCTGAAGGTCACGCTCCACAATGAAGGTCACATTTACCATCAACCTGTGGTCAGGAGGTCTTCGGTAGAACCTATTAGGAGTTACCCCGCTTTGGTGTGAGTTTAAAGCGACGCTCCGAGCAAAATCTATACATTGGGTTATCAGAGACCTTCATAGAACCATACTCAAGCAGCGGGTAGCTGCAAAAATAGGAGCGGGTTGGGCAGGGCTTAAGATTTTCCAACCCCCCCATTAATATCAGACCCCTGACCAGACATCCTAAATATATTTAGATTGATATGTTAGCCTCAGACCCATACAGTAATATTAGACCCAAGATCAGACCCCAAATACATGCAGACTCCCTATACTAGACCCAACTCTAGACCCCTACATTAATACTACACCTCACGCCAGACTCCCTTATTAAATATCAGACCCCAAATATATGCAGACTCCCTGTACTAGACCCAACTCTAGACCCCTACATTAATACTAAACCCCAGAACATACACCTGTATTGATACAAGGCCCTAAATATTCCTCCCCCCACTAATACCAGGCCCCAAAAACCTTAAATTTATTTCCTTGCCCTCCCATTAATACCAGGCCCTTAACACCCTAAATTTATCCCCCCTATAAATACCAGGACCCAGACACCCTAAATACATCCCCCCATTAATGCCAGGCGCGAACCCCCAAATATATCCCCCCATTAATACCAGGCCCCGAACACCCTAAATATTAATACCAAGCACCGAAGACACTAAATATATCCCCCTTATAAATACCAGGACCCAGACACCCTAAATACATCCCCCATTAATGCCAGGCGCGAACCCCCAAATACATCCCCCCATTAATACCAGGCCCCGAAGACACTAAATGTATCCCCCCATTAATACCAGGCCCCAAACTCCCTAAATACATCCCCCATTAATACCAGGCCCTGAACACCCTAAATATATCCCCCCATTAATACCAGGCCCCAGACACTTAAATATATCTCCCCTTTAATACCAGACTCCAGACCCTCTAAATATATTCAGACCCCTTTATTAGACCCCTGAACAAATATATTATTATCAGACCTTACACCAGACCCCTATATATATTCCCCCTATAAACACCAGGCCCTGAACACCCTAAATATATCCCCTTATTAATACCAGACCCCGAAAAACCCTTTAAACATATTTCCCTCCTCATTAAAAGCCGGGGACCACAAACACCCTAAAAATTTTTTCCACCATTAATTTTTAGGCCCCGAAAACCCTAAATTTATCCCCCAATTTAATACCAGGCCAAAAAAACACCCTTTTCAATTTAAAAACCCCCAAAAAAAATTTTAATTACCAAGGCCCCCGACCAACCATTTTCCCATTTAGCCCGACCCCGACCCTTTAAATTAAATTTTTGGCCCCTTTAATTAAAACCCCAGACCTAATATATTATTGTCGCCCCTTTCCCAGACCCCCCCTTTTATATTCAGATCCCCTATATTAGACCCCAGACCAGACCTCTATAATATTTCCAAAAACCCCAGATCAAAAAATGAATTGATTTTGTCCAGAGGGCCCGCTCCCTTTTTAATATCAGACCCCAGAGCAGATCCCTAAATGTATTCCCGACCCCCAATGGAGAAACCCCAGACCAGACCCCCCCTTTAATTTAAAACCCTTTTTACCGGGCCTTTTATGTTAAACACCCAAGCAGAACAGCTCCCCCATATGATTTTCAAAACCCAGACCCGACCCCTTTTAATTTCAGCCCCAAAAACCCGCCCCCTTTTATAATTATAAAAACCCCCGGGCCAGGGCCCCTTTTTTGGGTTATCAGTCCCCGACTAGACAACCCCTATATGGGGTTATTGACCCCAGGCAAGGGCTCTCTATATTTATTATCAGCCAGACAACCCCAAAATGATTATCAGACCCCAGGGCCAGACGGGCCCATGGGGTTTTTCCCAACCTCAGGGCCAGACCCCCTTTGTGATTTTTCCCAAAACCCCAGACCCCGCCCCCCCAATGTTATCAACCTCAAAACCCGACACCCCTTTTTAAATTTTTCAAAACCCCCCAGACAAAACCCCCCTTTTGATTATCAGAAACCCCGACCGACCCCTATAGGGTTTAAACAAAACCCCGGCCAGGGCCCCCTATGGGATTATCAAACCCCGCCGACCCCTTATTGTTAAACAAACCTCCCGACCAGACCCCTATATGTTTTTCAGACCCCAGGGGCCAGAACCCCCCTATGTGATTTTTTAGACCTTGACCAAGGGGGCCCCCATTGGGTTATCAAAAACCCCAGACCCGACCCCCTTTTTGATTATAAAACCCCAGACCCGAACCCCCATTTGTTTCAAACCCCAGCCCGGGCCCCCCATGTGATTATAAACCTCAGACCCCGACCCCCTTTGAAAATTTTTTAAAACCCCAGACCAGACCCCCCTATATGTTCAAAACCCAACCAGACATATGTGATTATCAGGAAAACCAGACCCCCTTTTGGGTTATCAAACCCAAAACAGGGCCCCTTTTGATTATAAAACCCCAGACCGGGGCCCCCCATATGATTATCAGAAACCCGCCAAAACCCCCCTAGGTTTTTTCAAAACCCAGACCCGCCCCTTTGTTGGGTTAAAACCTCAGACCAGACCCCCTATGTGATTATCAAACCTCAGACCAGACCCCCTATTGATTTTTTAAAACCCCAGACAAAACCCCTATTTGTTTTTCAAACCTCAGACCAGGGCCCATTTTGTTTTTTCCAAAAATCAGACCCGGCCCTATGTGATTATTTAAACCTCAGACCAGACCCCCTATTTTATTTTCAGCCCTTTAGGGCCAGACCCCATAGGGTTATTAAAAACCCCAGACCGACCCCTTTTATGATTATCAAAACCTAAGGGCCAGACCCCTATTTGATTTCAGGGGCCCAGACCCGACCCCTATGTGATTATCATACCTCAGACCAGACACCCTATATGATTCAGACCTAGACCCGGGCCCCTATATTTTTTATCAGACCCAGACCAAAAACCCTATGGATTATCAAACCCCAGCCAGACCCTTTGGTTTATCAAACCCCAAAACCCCCGGGACCCCCATGTTTTTTTCCCTCCCAGTTTTTTATTTTCCTCGGAAAACCCCAGGTTTGGCTTAAAAAATATGAACAAATCCAAGGGCCATAAACAAATGGACCCAAAATATGGAATTTTCGCCCCCAGGAACCCCCGGGGATTTGCCCCGGGCCCCATATATTTTCAAAACCCCTTAAGCATATATTATTCCCAAACCCGTGCCCCCGTTTTTTTTCAGGGGCCCAAATTGTATTTCCCCTTTAGGCCAAGAACCTTTTGGTTTTTAATAAAAATCCTATAAAGGGTTATAAAATGGGCCGCGCCCCTTTTGGGATCCTTCCCCAATTATTTTTATCGGCCTTGGGAAGGGCCCCAAGATTTTGGGGGGGCCAAAGGAACCCTTTGGGGAAATTTGACCCCAACCCCGTTTTGTTATTGGAAAACCCCGCCCGCCCCCAATTTATTACAAAACCCCAACCGCCCTAATGTTTAATCAGCAGCAATAGTTTTTCCAAAAATCAGAAGGAAAAATTTTTTCAAAAAAACCAGAGCCCAAATTCAACCCAGCCAAAAAAACCCCAATTTACAGGGGCCCAAACCCGAATCTTTTGGGGGAAACCAAAATCGGGAAGGCCCCAAATTTTTTAACCCCAGACCCGCAACCCCCTTTAAAGTTTTGACACAGGACCTGCAACCAGGAATTTGGGGGAGATCAGCCCAGGATAATTTTGGATTAATCAGGGTCAGACAGGAATAAAAAATTTAGGAACAACCCGGACGCCCAGGAAATAGTAGGAAAGCCCCCAAGGATTATAAACCCCGAGAACCCGAATCAGTAACCCGGTTAATGATTAACAAAATTTAGACCAGCAAATTTGATTTCAGTCGGAAAGGGAAAAAAAAGGGTGTTAATCAA